>BGPR01009582.1:20343-48595 GCA_013235015.1 Araneus ventricosus
ATGCACTAGAGTTCTGAAATTTTGCATATTTATTGGGTCTTGATGACAATGTAATGTTTGAATCATATGTTGCACTAAGCCGAGTCAAATCAATGGATGGATTAAGAATTGAAGATTTTGACTGCTCGAAACTAATTGGTATGAAGCCTTGTAATATCACGGCGTTAGGAGAAATGGACAGAATGAGAAACATCTAATTAAAAAGTCCATTGAAAACCAGTAAGTCGATTCGCATTCCGTTATATTAAGAATAAATCATTACTGTATGCCTAGTTAATATTACAATGCACAAATAATCGCAATTTTTTCATACGGTATAATAAAGCATAGGGTCCATTACGTACATCCTATCAGATCTTTTTCAATACAATAATAGCTTCAGTTAGTTGGTGTATAAAATATTTATAATACTGAATTATGACATAAATTAAGGACTGAGAACTAGGAAATAATAAATATAAAAAAACGCTTTTACCAATGCACTAAAAAAAATAATAATTTTTTTCTTAAAAATCTGAAGGTCAGAACAAAAATCGTAAAAGCGTGTGGCGCTGAAAACAATAGGAGAAAGATATAAAACCACAATGTTTATCATAAGAAACAAAATGTTATTAAACATTCATCATATAAAATATATGATGAATGTTATTACAATTCTAATTTACTTACAGCTAGCTTTTCTGCCTGCGGCTCACGCTTTTCCGATTTTTGTTCTGACCTCCAGATTTTTGAGAAAAAGTATTTATTTATTTTTTTAATACATTGGTAAAAGCGTTTTTTTAAAGTTTTTTTATATTTATTATTAAAATTTACTCTCAATTATATAACAGTTATAACGAGCGCGCACACACACAAAAAAATGTATTTAACATCGTCGCACAGCAAGAGTGTATAAATACAGTAAATAAAACAAGGACAAATATCACTGCACAACAAATTTTAACCTTTTTTCTGTCCTTTATATGAAACTATGTGATTCTGTATAAACAAAAGGTGCTTGATTCATATATCAAAACCAAAATGGTCCACCACGTACCGTTTTTGTAGGAGACATACTTCTTATATTTATACAAATTGGTTACAGAGAAATTTAACAGAGGCTTGATTATAGAAAACACAAACACTAAAGTGATTTTTTTTGGCCGTTTCCTCTTGTAGGCATCTGATTGTGTGTCCCTGATAACAGACCAGCCATATTCATCTACACTGTAAAAAATATCCGTTTTTTTCCCGGACTTTTTCCGTATATTTGACGGTTTAAAGCTGTTTTGTTGACAAAACGGTTTTTTACCGTTTTCCGATCCAGTCATAAACGGTTTAAAACCGTCAGTTCAAATTCTATTTTTCGTCATACGGTATTGTTTTCCGTACGATAACTTTCCCTTTTCTTAAATGTAATTTTATTGCATTCATTTCATGTTTTTAATAGGGTTCCATCTCCGCTATTGTTTACATATGTTGCAGTAACCTGTTGGCACTCATGAAAGCTAACCTTAAAACACGTGTTCTGGCAATAGTTGATTTTTACACCACTAAGTGGCGCCACTAGAGCTATAGTGACTTTAAAACTCAAATAGATTATTTTTACTTCATTTTATGAAGTCTCCGGTGGTCTAGTGGTTATAGCGACTGCCTTTTATCTCTATGAACGCGGTTTCGATCCTCGGCTTGGAGGAGTTAGAAGTTTTGTCACCATCTTGCATCGAAATCGTCCAAGTAAGTTCAATTAAAAATTATATTAATTAAATTAATAATTAAGCCTTGATTAATTAATATTCCTAATTGATAATACACATCGGCACATTTCAACTTAACTCGAACAGAAGGAGAAAAACAACTCAACTCAGTCGATGATGTCACTTGCTTCGATAACTTAATTTTTACGGAGAAAACTTGGTTTCATACGGTAAAAAACCGTTGCGACTACGGATTTTCTTCGTAACTTTTACGGTTTTGCACAACCAACCCAGCTGCCAGTTTAAAACCGTAAATTTTACGGGATTTTTTTACAGTGTAGCATACTTCGATTCCATCGTCCACTGAAACGCTTTTCAAACATGGAGATGTCCTGGTGAAATCTTTCCCCAAGCTCATCACTAATTGCACCAAGGTTTTGAGGAAAGAAGTTCAGATGTGAGTCCAAAACGTGTCGTTTTAATGACATATTACAACCTATAAAACGAAAGCATTTCACTATGTTACCAACAAGATCTTCATAGTTTTCAGCTTTCTTATTTCCAAGGAAATGTGTGTGCACACTGATTTGAATGCCAGCCAGGCTGCTTTTTCTGCTTCTGACAGTTTTTTTTTCAAACTCTTCGTCACGAAAGACTGCTTTAATTTGTGGGCCAATAAACATCCCTTCTTTTACCTTTGCATCACTTAAATGTTTGAATTTGTTCCTGAGGTGCAAGAAAGCCACTCCTTCTCTGTCCAGAGCTTTTACAAATATTTCCATCAAACCGAGTTTAATGTGCAATGGTGGAAGAAAGACACATTGCGGATTCACAAGTGGTTCATGTGATATGTTTTTGGTGCCAGGAATGAATTTTTTTCTTGGGGGCCACTTTTTACGGACGTGGCTTTTTGTGGATTTTTGGAAAAATGGTGCGTGGTAAACAAGAAATAATTACAGATTCGTTATTTTCAGCCAAAAACATACAAGAAACATATTTTCTATCTCTAACACATATCTTCTGTCAGTTCATTCCAGCAAATCTTGTTCAGAAAAAGCGACTGTTCGGTTCTTTGCTTCGGGCCCCGACAGGGCCGGTTTATCATATTAGGCAACTGCCTAGGGGCCCCTCAAATTTGGAAATCCCCGGGGCCTCGAGATATTTCTTAAAAATTATTTTCAGAGTAATTTAGTTACGTGTTTTCAGTTGATTTATAACTTCGGCGGAGTCGAAGTCATTCAAATTATAATCAAGTATCGTCTAAATTTCATGACATTATTACAAGTATTTTATTTCATGTTTTGAAATTCGCTTGCAAATAATGCATTTTTTTCAGTTCTCTGGCCGAGTCACAAGTTAACAACCATGGCAAACTTCGAATATGAGTTTTTAAATCGCATTAAAAAAGTTTTAAACCATTTTGTTTAAAATTACTTTTAAATTTAAACTTTAATTCTGTCGTACGCAAGACACTGAAACCAACAAAAGGTCAATTAAAGGTCACCCGCAATTAAATGCATTTTTTTTTGTTTTATTTCAGTTTGCCATTTACGGGGAGATAGCTAATAACATACATTTTATGATGCTGTTATCTAATATGGATTATTATATTAAGCCGACCATTCACTTGAAGGATAGCCATGCTAATTGTCCTAAGCCCTGTTTTCTTCACCCATTTTAATCGAAAAATACAGGCACGCCATTCACCTGATATTTAAAAGGACGCTAACTCTGAACGAAGGTAGAGGGAGCGATCTTCTTTCCCTCTCTACAGCTGCTTGTCCATCGCTCATCGATTTTCCCCAGTCAGCAGATTTTAACTTATGCTACCCTCGAAGCGAGGCTTCAATCTAAGCAAGGCATTGTTTTTATCTCTAGACTCTTTCAGGGTCCCTCTGAAGCGACACCTTAAATTCTAACGTTTCCGCTCCGATTTCAGCCCAGACGGAATTCCAACCACCACAAGCCATTTGGCTGATTTCCATATATTACTTTCTCGTATACGAAGTATACAAAGAGAAAGTATTGTAATCGTCAAAAAATTCGAACTCGAGATGTTGACGAATCTCCACGTTTTAGACCTCCCTGATTCCGAAAACCACAATTTGGGAATTATGTCTGTGTGTGTGTGTGTGTCTGTGAACACGATAACTCGAAAACTATTAGAGCTACGGGGATGACATTTGGTATGTGGTCTTTAAACATAATTTGTAGGTTTCTATCAAATTTTGGACAAAATCCGTCAACGGGAAGTCTGTCTGTCTGTATGTTCGAGGTCATGCGAACGCTATAACTCAAAAACTTGAAAAACCAGATGGATAAAATTTTATACACAGTTTTATCGTCATGAATGTAGGCCAGTATAAAATTTTGGGCCAAATCCGTCAAAGGGTTGACTGTCTGTCGGTCTGTATAATCGCATACTTGTTCAGTTTTGAAACTAACTCCCTGCGCATGTCTACTGGTGGCAATGTCTGTGCAAGGAAGGGACGCTCCGAAACTTGGCAGTTTGCCAAAAACCAATTCTGGAGTGATTTTGTAAGGAAGCAAACATTTAGGGAGTCTCGCCAGGTCCTGTTGCGCAAAAGAATGAGCAGAGGATTTGAATTTGTTTCGATCCTTCAAACCACGCGTGGTTCCAACTTTGGTTTACTTGCGACGGAAGTTTATTTGACGTCTTTTATTATTCTAGTTTTCTCTACATGTGTTAGGAGTATACGAGAAAGTTTAAGGGAGACCACTCCCGCTGGTTTTTATGGCTTTTTCCTTCTCGCTTTCCAAAATATCCAGTTTATCTGTGAAGTGAATGGCCGGCTTTTACTAACCATATACAGTGAAAGTTCTCTAAGCGGCTGCCCCTGCAAAACGGTTCACTCTTCTCAACACCCACATTTGCTTGGCGCGCAGTTTTTGGCAAAGACACAATGCTAACATAACCTGTATGAAAGACCACTCAAACCCCTCTAAGCGACGGTTGGTCGCCTGTTCAACTTCAATGAAGTACCTTCCGTCGATCTCTCTGACCTTGAACCTTTTATTCCCAGAAAACGGAGGGGTGGGGGACACTCAAAAACAGCACAGGTAATTAAATCGAAAATTAATCCTTTTTACTTTCTCGTATACGAAGTATACAAAGAGAAAGTATTGTAATCGTTAAAAAATTCGAACTCGAGATTTTGACGAATCTCCACGTTTTAGACCTCCCTGAGTCCGAAAAACACAATTTTGGAATTATGTCTGTCTGTCTGTGAACACGATAACTCGAAAACTATTAGAGATACAGGGATGAAATTTGGTATGTGGTCTTTAAACATAATTTGTAGGTTTCTATCAAATTTTGGACAAAATCCGTCAACGGGAAGTCTGTCTGTCTGTATGTTCGAGGTCATGCGAACGCTATAACTCAAAAACTTGAAAAAGCCAGATGGATAAAATTTGGTACACTGTTTTATCGTCATGAATGTAGGTCCGTATAAAATTTTGGGCCAAATCCGTCAACGGGCTGGCTGTCTGTTGGTCTGTATAATAGCATACTATTTAACTCCATGCGCATGCGTAAATGCCTGTGCAAAGAAGGGATACTCCGAAAACTTGGCAGTTTGCCAAAAACCAATTCTGGCGGCGAGATTTTGTAAGGGAGCAAACATTTAGGGCGTCTCGTTTTACTTGCGTATTGGAAGCAACCTCTGCGCATGCGCAAGCTATTCAGCGAGCAAGTTATTCTTCTGTTTTCTTCTCCGCACGAGGAACTTGCATTGCTAGAGTTTGATAAAAAAAAATAAATATTGCGAAGTTTTAATAGATACGTATCTTTTTGAATATGATTCTTCACCTCAATATTTTACTATCACTATAATCAACAATGAAAAACCTTCTGATAGTCACTGCATTCTGGGTTACAGTTGGTTCGAACTTTTTATAAACGCAGGGGGAAGGGAAATGACAAATGTTTGAAAAGTATACGGGAAAGTTTAGGGGAGGCCACTCCCGCTGGTTTGCTACTGTGAAGAGAATAGTTAACTTCGGCCTGTACCAGAGTTGTTCGAATCCTGGTCACGGCACCATTTTTTATGTCTAGAGCAACAGCCGCTTATAGAGAGTCACAATGACTCTAGGCACGGGGACGTGTTAGTGGTGTTATGTACCAGGGTTGGCCATTCAAGGGTTCATTTGTGTCTTTTAAGAGCTGATACGGATTCTTAGAAAGAAGCTGCTGATATGGGTTGCAAATGAAATTCTAGATCAATGAACTTTAGGAAAAGTAGATGATGTTATTGCCCGTTCCTCAACAACTACCGACGAAACGATGAGGGATTTATTCTTCCAATAAAAAACATTGGAACGAAACTATTTCCGAAAAAGCTGAAAGATCCAAGCAAGCACAAATTGCATCTTCTTTTAGGAAAAAAAAAAGTTTTCGAATCAAGTACTTTTTTTTAGATCATAATTCGCTTTATCAGAAATAACGAATTTGGGCTTCTTTAAATACTTATTTTGTACTTCCAAACATGAAACCTTTTTAGAGAGGTCACCCAAACATGGAACTTTGAAACCTCTTTTAAGAGGCCGCCCGAACTAGAAACCTCATTAAGACCAAAGGAGCATCACCCCGCCCTGCCTAGCATCCGGGTAAACAATTGAAAGACCGGCCGCCGCAACAGATAGTCGGGCACTGTGGTTCCTGCATAATAGCCCCCATTACTAGCGGCTCATGCAACAACCCCCCGTTTTACCGGGGTACGACCCGTCATCGGAAGTGGGCCTAGAGAGCCACACCACCATTTTTGTGCCATCTGGTTGACGAGAGCCTGCTTATTTATACGGCGGCCTCTCATCCACGAACTCACGGTGTCCCCCGATGGGGATGAAACCTCATTAGAGAGACCACCCATCTGAGCGGACAATTTTCCTTGGGTCGAAGGGGAGCCGCTGTAAAGAAATTTCACAAACAACTAAAACGGGCAATTTTCTTGATTTATTAATTTGAAAGGTAAAAGAAATCACAATGCATATGAATTAAAGGTATTTTTTTCTATAAAATAAAAAAAGAAAGGAGCAATTTTTGATGCCAGAAAAAGAATGATTATGAATCGTCCAATTTCGCATATTTAGTTTGTCCTTTGGCATCGAGAACGAATGCTCGGGGGGATTAACGAATCTGTTTCCTAAACGCTTCTGTACCGAATTTCGCTCGAAGAAATCAAATTAATTTAAATATATGTAGTTCATTAGGCTGCTCACCGAATAAGCAACATCTATAGATAATAATAAAATAATCAGTAAAATGATAGAAATAAAAAAAGAATTAATTGTGCGAGAAACCTATACTATAAAAACAGCAAATGCTATGATCAGTGGCGTAGCGACGAGGGAGGGTCAAGGGGGAATAAATGTCCTCGCTTAGCGAGTACCATGGAGGCAAAGCGTTACTACATTTATGCCAATTTTTAAAGCCAAACATGAAGAAAGGGTGAAAAAATAATGCCATGTCCTAGGCACAATTTGCATTTCTAAGTCTTGATGACAACTGCAAAGGAGAAACAATCCATTGTGATGTCTTGGCGCGTTGGTACCTGGGTCTGATCAAAGATCAATAGACTTAAAGAAGTCACAGAAATCCGGCATTTTAAATTTAATAAGAATCTTGAATAAATTGCTATTTTACAACTTTACATACATTGGGTATATACACAATTCAAGAACGAAAATAAACAAGTCCCGGATGTAAATCGCGAGAGTCAATGAACAAGGTGTAACTTGACTTAGTCGAAGTTACTAACGGTGAGTATACTCGAGGATGCAACTTTAACACAAAGTTCGGGGAACTATGAGTGTTCAGAAGTCTATAGTAACTCAGAGCGAGTTATGGAAAACACCGAAGGTCGGAGTAAAATATCGAGGTTGTAAACGTTCGACAATATGCACGGTCTTCCAAAGGGACACTTCTAGCTAAGGCTTTGACTAATAAATATTCAAGATGACTAGGAGAAATATAGAGGGTCGGTATATGACATCGAGGTTTTAATGAACGCTAGATAGAATGCAGCAGTCCAATACAGGAACTCTTTCCAGCCAAGGTTTGGCTAATTGAGACTCAAGATGAGTTGAAGAAAAACCGAGGATCGGTATTAGACATCGAGGTTTTAATGAACGCTCGTTAGAATGCAGCAGTCCACCACAGGGACTATTCCAGCCAAGGGTTGGCTAACACGGGGTCAAAAACGTCCGTTTCGTCTAAGTTTGCGGATCTCAAAATCAACACCACGGAGATGGCTCTCCGCGTGTTTACATTTCAACTCTCGATCACTCTTCTATCCCTTCCGCCCTTCTTAAACATCTTATCTTCAGAGGCCAGGGGAGTGGCTGATAAATTATTTCTCGGTGATTCGTCCTCAAGCTGGACAAATCACCCGACCGCAGTCGTGTGCCTTCCTCCATGGTGATGATTGGATGCGGTCAATCTTGACCGGTGGTCTTTGCCGGCTACACGCGGGTGGTCTGTCAAACGGTACTGCACTCCCTGGACTCCTTTAGGCTGTCGTAAGGCCGGGAAGTTTTATTATCCACTTATGTTCCTCTTGCGTTACTTCGGGGATTTCGCTGGGTTGTCGTCTCTGTCGTGGGAAAGAGGTAGGGGAGACGTCACACCATTATACCCCCGGTTGCCACTTATTATGCCACTGATTTTGATATATGATTTAATCCAGGGCTTTTAAGTTAGAGCATTTCCACCCCAAGTACTGTAGCTTAATACAGTTTTACGTCATTAAAACTTTGACGACACATAGTTTTGTCTGATTTTTCAATATTGGTAATAGAAATAATTAAGAAAACCGTCCATATTACGACTTTATGTCAAACTCTTCAATTATTTATATTAAGTAAGTTTTTCTCTTCTCATTAATTAATGCTTCATTTGAATATTTTATTTTGCTATGTTAACGCATACTTGGGATCGCGAAAAAATCTTTTGATTAATCTTTAATTAATTTTTAATTTTTGAAAAATCTTTTGTTAGATCGAAAGAGAAAAGCTTTAGAAGACCTGTTCTAGACCATTTCGAACTGATCAATTTTTAGAAAAACAATTTACAATAGAGAAAGTTTCAATTATTGTTACTGTTTATTAGGTACAAGAGATTTAGAAGACCTGTTTTAAATCATTCCGAATTGGCACATTTCCAGGGAAAAGATTTACAACAGAAAAAAGTTGTAATTATTGTTACTGTTTATTAGGTACAAGAGATTAAGAAGACCTGTTTTAAATCATTCCCAATTGACCCATTTCCAGGGAAAAGATTTACAACAGAAAAAAGTTGCAATTATTGTTTCTGTTTATTAGGTAGAAGAGATTAAGAAGACCTGTTTTAAATCATTCCGAATTGACCCATTTCCAGGGAAAAGATTTACAACAGAAAAAAGTTGCAATTATTGTTACTGTTTATTAGGTGGAAGAGATTAAGAAGACCTGTTTTAAATCATTCCCAATTGACTCATTTCCAGGGAAAAGATTTACAACAGAAAAAAGTTGCAATTATTTTCGCTGTTTATTAGACAAGAATTAGAGATTCCATCTAAACTTTAATTTTAATTTTAACGGGAAAAAAAGTGACGAAGCTTTTTCGGTTTCCTTCTGGCATGCGTTTTTTCCTTATTGTTTTTCATTACAATCGCCGATATTCCCCTATAATCAGTTCTAAGATGTCTATCATACTTCATTTCATTCTTCTACGTACAAACAAGATATTGATTGCTCTTTGTCCGGGCCTTCCTCCCTCCCCCTCCCCATTTTCAATTAATCCATCGTTTATCGCGAGAACCTGTTTAAGACTGTTTAGGACTCACGGAATCAATTCACCTGACGTCACAACCACGTGGAAAACGTAACTGCGCATGTCAGTGGCGGCGATTGGGTAAAAAAAATGTCGGGAGGCCGTCTTTCCAAACAGTCGCTGATGTTAAAGGCGTAGGACTACTTTACTCGTGTGACTCTTTTATTTCTCGAAGTTTCTCCTAAGTTTTTTAAGTTTAAGTAAGTTTTTTTTGTAACTTCTGTTTTTACCCTTTACCTCTAAAATAAGACATTAGTTATGTTTTTAGCATATGTAGTTACCGAGATATAGAGGATCGCGTGACCAATCCATGAGTATTTTTGCCCAACTTCGCAACTCAGTAGTCGCTGAACTACAATTCCGATTTTTAAATTTCTTTTTTTAACTTATGTTGTTACCCTTTGTCTCTAAAATAAGACACTAGTTATGCTTTTAACATATGTAGTTACCGAGATATAGAAGATATCCCATACCAAGTTTTCTTTTGTTTTGAGGTGTGAATAAATTTCCTTCCTGAGACCCCAATGGGAGGAACGTAGTCCTACATTAAAAGTGAGGGGCAAAAAAATCTACTGACATATAAAAGTACCCGGGAGTATAGGGGCAACAAAATTTAAACAATAAACAAATTTTTAAGACAACAAAATTTTAAAATTTAGTTACAAAATTAGCTAGATTTTCCGAACACTTTTTCTTTTTTATGATTCCTAGTTTTAAACAGCTAAAAAGAAATAAAAATTTTATAACTTTTAATTATAAAATTAATTAATAATTAATTAAATTAATAATTAATTTAATTTATAATTTTTAAAAAATTTTAATAATTTTTCCCGAAAAAAATAGGGGACGGCTGTCGCCCCTCCCCAAGAATATTGCAACCAAGAAAATTTTTATTGTATTCTTATGTTAAAAATTTGTCCACGTAGCTTGCTTTATTCCGAGGGGGGATCTTCCCCTTTGGGGTCACCCCCCATATGAGAACCCTCTTAGATACAACCACTTTGATACATTCAAAAAATATTGATGAATCTTACAAAAAATCATAAATTAAAACTTCAAGAATATTGGAGGAAAATTTCCGAGTTAATTTGCTAAAATTTTAGACATGACACAGGCTTGGAACAAAAGAAGCTGAACTTCATAAACAGTGAATCGTGTCAAACATAAATACCGAAAAGTAAAATAAATGTAATTAATCTAACAATAAAATAAATTAATTTATACAAAAAGTGCTTAAGATATTAAAAATATTGAAGAATTATTATATAATAAAAAATTAAGAATGATAAAATCCGATGCCGAAAAAGCGGAAATCCGCGTTTCCGCGGAAATATGTCATGTCTGACGTCCAGAACTGGAAAATTTTTTTATCGCTGATTTAAGGAATTTTCCCAAACTTTATCTCAAATAATTCCTATTCCGAAACGAAATTTCCTGATACCGCTATATACAACCTAAAAGGGGGTACTATTAGCCCTATCCTAAGCCTATTATTTTGCATTTATAGTTGAATTTAACAGTTAAGAAGCGAGTGAAACTAGGTGTGCCATCAGCTGGCACATTTCACCGAAAGAGTTAAAGATCTGAAACTAAGCTTCAAAAGTGGAAATTTTAGTTCATTATATTCGAATTCCTTGCTTTTGAAGATCGTTACAAGCATTTGAAAATGCATTAGCGGCACAAGAGTCGGGTTGGGATCACTTGAAAGTCCGTTATAACCGAGGAATCGTTATATCCAGGGTTCGTTATACCAGAGTTTGACTATATCTGATTTCACATCTCTTGTCGAAGCTATATGAGGGATATTTTAGGACGAATCTCATGATTCTGAGCCTTCATCTGACACCTGACTCGACATTCCTTCACTAAATTTCCACTCGAATTGAGAATCGCAAGGTTCAAGATCTGGAATCCGATTTATTAAAGATCTGCTGTGCATGTGGGCCGGGTGCATTACGTTTTAACTCCAGCATTGTGCAACTTGTCTGTCTGTATGTTTGTTACGACATTACTACGAAATGCGTTGTTCTATTTCCTGCAAATTTGGCAGAAATATTTCTTGAAGTAATAGAAAACGGTGTATATGTTTTATTTCTGTTTATTTTAATTATATATAATTATTATATTAATTGGTAATAAAACAGTGAGTGGCAACCAAAATTAAAATAATGACATCTGAGTTGTAAATAAACACAGTTCGCTTATGCCTATGTATCGCTGTGTATCGTTATCAGCTTTTCGCTAAATAAATGCTACCTATTTTTATAATCTTTGGCTATCTTTTAGTTATAAATTTATATTTAAACTCATTTACCATCTAAATCATATCTTTTTTACTCTATATGGCGCAGTAACCAATTTAAAAATCTTCAAAATTTCCTCTGTAATTGTTAAGCCTAAATGGAATTATCAGACGCTTCTCGCCAAGAAATGCGATCTCGCCAAAATAATTTCGCCTGCCTGATAAATCGTCTGATCTTCACAGCAACGACAACTTTTCGCCTATATATATTTCTTTGCCAAATTGTAATATTTATCGCCAAATTATTTTGAGTTCCATCTCTTTAATTCGAACGAAGTGAGTTGGAAAAAATATTTTAATTTGATGCCTATTTAACAGTGAAATTTTCTCCATGATATTTTTTAAATAACCAATTTAAGGATTCAATTTTTCTGTGTGAATTTTTGGCGCCATCTTTTTCAAAATATTTCGATATGTCGCTTAAAGATAAACGAAGTAAAAGAGATAGAGATGTTTTTCTAATTCAGCAGATTGCGAACCATTTTATTCATATTAACCTCCAATTTGTCGCACCATAAGAATTGTGCTAATATTTTGTACACCAATCTCCTGGAGAGTCAAATTGTGATGCCCGGTGTTTCTCAAAAAAATGCTGTCTTCACAATGATTAACATTTGCTAAACTTTTAAAAAATGCGACGAAGAGAAAAGAATTAGTTAGAATATAAAGTTAAAACATTAGTTAGAATATAACTAAAAAGACTATTATTTATTTTTGCTAATTCACCCGAAAGCTATTAATTTTCGTAATCTTATTGCTTTGTTGTCCATGGTTATGTAAACGAAAGGCATTATCACAAAATTTCGTTAAAACTTTGTTAAAATTAATGAAAAAAATTATAAGAATAAAACTTTGTACTATAATGTGATTTGGATTTATTGAGGAGAAACATTAAAATTCCGACTAAATTTTAATTAATTAAATATCTAATTGTTTGAAAGAAGGAACGTCCTGCTTCAACTCTATTTTTCGACATTTTGTCTGTTTATCTGCAAATTTGATTGTCACGACTCAACGAGTTGTTCGATTATCTTAGAAATTAGCTTGAATATTTCTTGAAGTATTTAAAAACGACAGATATGTAATAATGATTTTTATTTTTGAATTCCGCTCCAAGATAGTGGCCACTTTGATGTTTTCAATGTTTGGCGAATCAGTGGCGAATTTGGAAAAAAACATCCGAGTCATTTTGGTAGTGGCGTAATTTTAAAATATTGATAAAAAACATCAATTTTCGATGAAGAGAAAATCTTAGATATTTTTTTATTTAGGGGAGGGGTCTGTTGTTCACAGAACTACTAGTAAATCTGACGTCAAATGTCAGACGTCCTCTCTGGCGCGGCGTCGCATTTTGGAGAGGGGGAGGTGTCGGCTCAGGTGCCATCCTTGTCATGTGACCACGTGTTTAAGATAACGAGATCCGACATATTGTTCAAATCGGGACTCTAATAAAACTAAACTAAACTACACTTTCTCGTCTCAAGAAGACACGAGCCATCAGTGACTTTGAAAAATAAGTAAGCTTTTAGATAAAGTTTGAAAGAAAACAATAAAACTTAGATAATAGAAATTTCTAATCTTTTTCAAGAATTATTTCGATTAGCTACAAAGCGAAACTATTTAAACAGCACGCGAAATTTACGGACATCCTGGTCACAAAAAAGTCCTGCAATCGGAAAAGGGCCGCAAGAGGAACTAGCTGGAGTGGTCTCCCCTAAACTTTCTCGTATACTCCCCCAAAAAAGTGCTGTTTCCCCTCCCCCGCGTGGATAAAAAAATTCGAACCTACCGTAACCCAGAATCCAATGACTATCAGAAGGTTTTTCATTCTAGATTATAGTGATTGTAAAATATTTAGGTAAAGAATTAAATTCAAAGAGTTGCGTACCGATTTTCCACTCCTGCCGGCTCAAGGACAAAGTGACGTAATCCTTCCGCGTGCACAGAGATTGCTACAGTACGCATGCGCATGGATAATCGGATTTAAAAAAATTGGATATGCAATCTGAACGCCTTTTTTTAACCGATAGTAACGAAATTTGGGCACAGATCTATAATAAATGGTAGCAACCGTCATACCAATTTTTATTTATCTAAGCCAAAGGATTTAGAAAATATAATTTTTACAAGTATGCGATTATAAAGTCCGACAGGCCATCAAACATTCGATGGATTTGGTCCAAACTTTGATACGGCCCTACATTCATGATGATAAAACTGTGGACCAAATTTTATCCATCTAACTATTCAAGTTTCTGAGTTATAGTGCTCGCATGACCGGGGACATACAGACAGACTTCCAGCAGACGGATTTTGTCCAAAATTTGATAGAAACCTACATAAGATGTGTAAAGATCATATACCAAATTAATCCTTATATCTCTAATAGTTTTCGAGTTACCGTGTTCACAGACACACGGACATACAGACACACAAACAGACATAATTCTAAAGTTGTGTTTTTCGGACTCGGGGAGGTCTAAAACGTGGAGATTCGTCAAAATCTCGAGTTCGAATTTTTTGACGATTACAATACTTTCTCTTTGTATACTTCTATACGAGAAAGTAACCAGCGGGAGTGTTCTCCCCTAAACATTCTCGTATACTTCCCCAAAAAGATGACGTTTCCCCTTCCCCCCACTTGGCTAAAAAAAATTCGAACCTACTGTTGCCCAGAATCCAATGACTATCAGAAGGTTTTTCATTATAGTGATTGAAAAATATCTAGGTAAAGAATCAAATTCAAAGAGATGCGTACCGATTTTCCGCTCTTACCGGTTCAAGGACAAACTGACGTAATTCGCTCCATAGCCTTCGCGTGCACAGAAAATTGCTTCCAGTACGCATGGGCGTGGAAATTACTTTTGAAAAGAATCCGTTAATTAGACAGACCGACAGACAGTCAACCCTTTGACGGATTTGGCCCAAAAGTTTATACGGACCCATATTCATGACGATAAAACTGTGTACCAAATTTTATCCATCTAGCTGTTCAAGGTTTTGAGTTATAATATTAACATGACTGCGGACATACAGACAGATAGACTTTCCGTGGACGGATTTTGTCCAAAATTTGGTAGAAACCTACAATTTATGCGTCAAGATCACATACCAAATTTCATAACTGTATCTCAAATAGTTTTCGAGTTATCGTGTTCACAGACAGACAGACATAATTCCAAAATTGTGTTTTCCGGACTCAGGGAGGTCTAAAACGTGGAGATTCGTCAAAATCTCGAGTTCGAATTTCTTGACGATTACAATACTTCCTCGTTGTGTACTTCGTATACGAGAAAGTAAAAAGAATTAAAGAAAAAAAGTAAAAAAGTGTGCGGATGACGTAATCGTGAGAAGGAATCTTCCTGTAGATAGATACAGAAAGAAAATAAGAAATCAACAAGCTCTTGTGGTCGCACAAAAGAGTCTACTTTGCACCTGATGCGAATTCTTTGGAATCGAAGACTCACTCGATAAGGCAGAGTAGGTGTCATTCTGCAAGGTTAAAAAACGATAAACGCTCTCCGATTTCGCCTCGCTTTCGTAATCGATTGACGGGAGACACGCAGAAAAGAGCCACTCATCTCTCGTGACGTCACCAGGTAGAGCTACAGACCTATAGGGGTAGAGTTCTCCACCACCAGGGCGGCAGGAGAAAGAAATAAAATAAATAAATAAACCAGCGGGAGTGGTCTCCCCTGAACTTTCTCGTATACTTTCCCAAAAAGGTGCTGTTTTCCTTCCCCCCCGCGTGGATAAAAAAATTCGAACCTACTGTAACCCAGAATCCAATGACTATCAGAAGGTTTCTCATTGTAGGTTATAGTGATTGTAAAATATTTAAGTAAAGAATCAAATTCAAACAGATGCGTAGCGATTAAATGCGAACCAATTTTCCACTTTTAGTGGCGTAATCCTTCCGCGTGCACAGACATTGCTGCCAGAGATTGCTACCAGTACGCATGCGCATGGCGTTGGTTTCAAAAGTGGACAAGTATGCGATTATACAGACCGACAGACAGTCAACCCGTTGACGGATTTCGCCCAAAATTTTATACGGACCTACAATCATGACGATAAAACTGTGTACCAAATTTTATCCATCTAGCTATTCAAGTTTTTGAGTTATAGCGTTCGCATGGCCGCGGACATACAGACAGACAGACTTCCCTTTGACGGATTTTGTCCAAAATTTGAGAGATACTTACAAATTATGTTTAAAGACCACATACCAAATTTCATCCACGTAGCTCTAATAGTTTTCGAGTTATCGTGTTCACAGACAGACATAATTCCCAAATTGTGTTTTTCGGACTCAGGGAGGTCTAAAACGTGGAGATTCGTCAAACTCTCGAGTTCGAATTTTTTTGATGATTACAATACTCTCTCTTTGTATTCTTCGTATACGAGAAAGTAAAAAAAAAAATTAAGGTATAAGCTTTTATTGATGCGAAAATATGAACGCAAATGTTGAAAATAATTTTTCCGATTAATAAAATGCATGGTTCGAATAAAAGCGTGGGCTCTTTATATAGCATCTTATATTTTGTGTATATTTGTTTAAACAAATGGAATATTCCTAGAAGATAAAGGCACCCACACTTTTATTCGAACCATGCATTTTATTGCAATCAGAATTTTTTTTTACTTTTGCGTTTATTTTGTCGCATGAATAAAAGCTTATACCTTAATTTTTTTTTATTTATTTATTTTATTTTCTACTTTTTAGTGACGGCTGACACGAATACACACGACATGTTAGGCAAAGTAAACCAAATTCAATTATTGAATTCTCCAATATAAAACACATACTAAAATGATTATATACATATGTACAATTACATTTTTAAAATGATTTAATGACATTAACTTTCCGAAATATAGTACGTGATACCTTACAATTATTATCAACAATATAACAGAAAAAAAGAGAATCTATTTACACAACTTTCTCTTTTTGCTTTGAGTACGAAACGTTTGGCGCATACCAAGTAAAAAGAAATCTGGTTGTTGGCGAATTCTAATAGAAAGTAAACCCAAGACGCGTAGAAACACGAGCTATTACGTCATTCATCGGTGCAGCGTCGGAAGTATAGCGTATTCTCTGTTAGCTTCGTGGTGTTGTTACAACCCTACGTAACGTGAGGTTACCACTTTCGAAACTTCATCGCCCACATATACGGCTAAAATTTTAATATCATTTTGTTAGGTTTAAAATAGGTGTGAATTGCACATTTTTATGCATAATATTGTATTGTCATCGGAAACCCATCACTGTGCTGAAGTTCAAAGCTGCAGCTCGATTGGAAGTGAGTAAGAAATCGATCTCAAGATTTGGGGACACGACAGTCAAGTTGAATAAAAGCTTATATTTTACAAAAAAGAGATAGAGAGAGAGAGAGACTTGAATCTCTAGTCCGCAAGATCGCAGCGTCATAATGTTTTAGGTTTCCATTCGTCTGTCTTTGCATTACTTTTTATAATTTCATTATATCAACAAGAACGTACACACAAACATAAAAAAATATACTTAATATCATCATATCGTCGCAACGCGAGTGTGTATAAATGCAGTAACAAGAACAATGAAAAGTGTTATCGCAAAATCTATTTAATGTATAAATGCAGTAACAAGAACAATGAAAAGTGTTATCGCAAAATCTATTTAATGTATAAATGCAGTAACAAGAACAATGAAAAGTGTTATCGATGAAAATATATTTTAATGTATATATTGTCAGACAAGACATTGAAAAGGTTATCGAAAAAATATATTTAAGTATAGTGCAGTAACAAGAACAATATAAACAAGAATGTACACTAATATATTTAATGTATAAATAGTGAATGCAAGAACATTGAAAAATGTTATCCAAAAAATATTTAATGTATAAATGCATTTAACTAACAAGAAATACAATGAAAAGTAGTAACATAGAACAATAAATGAAAGCGCGTTATCGTAATAAAATCTATTAATGTATAAATGAGTAACAAGAACAATGAAAAGCGTGATCGAAAAATTCATTTAATGTATAAGCAGTAACAAGAACAATGAAAGTAGTTATCGCAAAATATATCTCAAGTAGAAATGCAGTAACAAGACATTCGAAAGCGTTATCAAAAATATATTTAATGCAAACGGTAACAAGAACAATGAAAGCAGCAACAAGAACAATGAAAGTAAGTACGCAATCCATATTTAATGTATAAATGCGTAACAGAACAACTAAAAGTGATCATCAAAATCTATTTAATGTATGACGCAGGTAACTGAACAATGAAAGGTGTTATCGCAAAATACATTTAAAAATATTTTTAAACTTATGAAACTAAGAGTCCAAAATTGTAAGAAAATAAAATCTGACCCGAAAAAAAACTTAAATGCAAGCTGCGAAAAAAGGTGGTTATGTACGATGCAAAGCCTCTAAGATATTGAGGAAACATGCTTCAAATGTTAATTACCATTTTTAAGATAAGTGAAACAAAAATCAGGTTTAACCGATCAGGAAGCGAGAGTTTTGTATAACAGTTATTTGTTGCAATCCATGAACATTTATTACTATTTGCATCTAAATAAAGTAGTAAAAAATTCTGGAAATGTTTTGAGGAAAATGCACATCAGACTATTTTGCACCATACTCACTCATTCTTTTATCAAAGAAGCTGTCCGTCGGCACGATGCGATGACAGGTACAGATAAACAATATCGTACATAATAGTAATAATGCACATTAATTTAATATTGGAGCATTCATCTAAACTTAATCACTGGTCTTCTGAGGCTTAAAGAAGAAAAGTGATATCGTTGCAAAAAAAAGTATCTCTTGTAGTATAGCACGTGTTTATCATACTTTCGTGCAGCAGAAGTATAGCAAAGAGAAAGTATTGTAATCGTGAAAAATTCGAACTCTGAAGATTTTGACGAATCTCACGTTTTAGACCTCCCGAGCAGAAAAAACACAACTTTGGAATTATGTCTGTCTGTCTCTGTGTGTAGAACACGATAACTCGAAAATTATTAAAGCTAGAGGATGAAATTTGGTATGTGATCTTGACACTCTATTTTGAGGTTTTCTATCAAATTTGTGGCAAATTCAGTCCGTCAGGGAAGTCTTCTGTCTGTGTTCATAGCAGACGATATAAATCAAACATGAATAGTGATGGATAAAACTTGTATTGAGTTTTATCACATGAATGTAGGTCCATATCATTTTTTGGACCAATCTCTGAAAGGAGCTGTCGGTCTGTATAATCGCATATTTTAATCACGCAATAACTTCTAACTAAAATTACTTAGATAAATGAAATGGTATGTGTCCTTCTTACCTCAACTAGATTTATTGTCCAATTTTTGTGCCAACTAGTTAAAACCAGCGGGAGTGTTCTTCCCTAAACTTTCCTCGTATTACTTTCCCTAGTGCTGCGCTGTTCCCCTCCCCACAGTTGTTGATAAAAAACAATGAAACCTACTAAATATAGAGAGAAGAATCCAAATGACTAAGGTTTTCATTATAGTGATTGAAAAATATCTAGGTAAAGAATCAAATTCAAGAGATCCGTATTCGATTCTTCCCTACCATGGCTCAAGGACAAACCAGTAGAAATTTGCTCTATAGCTCGCGGCAGAAGATTAGCTCTGAGTGCCATGCGCGAGATAACATCTTTAAAAAATGAATTATACAGACCGACAGACAAGTAATTCTTTGATTCGTATTTGCCACTAAAATTTTATAATGCGATCCATACTATGACGATAAAACCGTGTACCGTAATTTTACTAACAAGGCTACAAGTTTTTTTGAGTTATAGTGTTCGCATGACCAGGACATACAAACGACAGACTCCTCACTGATTTAGGATTTTGTCCAAAATTGTAGGTAAAGCTCACACAATATGTGTAATAATCACAAAATTCATCCCCTTAGCTCTAATAATTTTTCAGTTATCGTGTTTCGCAGACAGAATAATCTGAAAATTCGTAGTTTTCGACCCGGGAGGATAAAACGTGAGAGTGTCAAGCATCTCGATCAATTTTGTTGATCATGCAATATTTTCTCTTTGCTTACTTGTATACGAGAAAGAAAAAAAAAGACTTCAAATTGATAAGTTTTTTTCTATCCGATTCTCCATTCGTATGTACTGGACAAATCTCATGGCGTTGGAAGGACATTACGTCACTATGTCCTGAGCCGGCAAGAGTGAACACTCGCAGTGATTGACAGATGCGTTTTAATGGGTACGCATTTTGTAATAATGCATTCTAAACTCAATAATTGGTTTCTTGAGGAAGCTTAAAAAAGAAGAATTGGGAGTATCGCTGCAAAAAAGTCTCCCTTGTAGTACATTACCCATGTTTCTTGCACTTTCTCGTATACAGTATGCATACAAGAGAGATTGTAACCGCAAAAAATTCGAACTCGAGATTTTCTGACGGATCTCCACTGCTTTAGACCCTCCCTGAGTCCAAAGCACAACTTTGGAATTATGTCTACCTGTCTGACGGTGTCTCTGGAAATCGACATTAACTCGAAACTATTAGAGCTATGGATTTGAAATTTGGTATGCGATCTTATCACATCATTTTGTATGAGTTTTATCAAGATTTTGGACAAAATCAGTCCGCGGAAGTCCGATCTGTCCGTGCTTGCAGATAATAGAATGATAGCTCAAAAAGCTAAAGCTAGTAGAGATAAAATTTGATACACCAGTTTATTATTGTTGAGAAACAATGGTAAGAAAAGCGGTGACCTTTATCATTTATAACAATTACATGTTTAATACCACTTTGAGCTCATGGCCTTCGTAAATCTATGGCCATTTTACTGACTTAGGCGAATTTTATCTCGCTTGCATTCTTGACGCTTTAGTATTGTAGCGTTCTAACGAAGATCATATCAATAACACTTGGCACTCCATGCAAATTCTAAGTAGGCGGCATTTGTTAGAAAGTATACGAGAGAAGTTTTAGAGGAGTCACTCTCGCTGGTTTCTTTAGATTGAGATAGGAATAGCAAACTAAGAAGAAAAATAATGTTTTGCATGAGAAACAATTTTTTTAATTAACACAAATTAACTGTTTGAGTACATTGCCCCAAAAACGTTCCTTGCTACTCCATAGGCATTTATAGGCGAAATCTGAAGAAAATCTATTGAAACTTAGGATTTTATATAAGGCGCTAACTATATATGCAATTCTAATTTTTTATTTATGCAGCTTCTTAAAATTAATACGGCCAATTCTGAAAGACAAACTTTTGTTGAGTAAAAGAATCCCTACTTCTTATGAAATTTTATTTCCATTTCTGATGTATTAATTCTATTTATTTAACACTGTAATTAAAACATAAAGGAACACAGGTATGCGTGGAGATTTAGGGCTCTTGGAGCAGACCATCTCAAGTTGCTGGCTAATTTATCTAATCAAAATGTAACAAATTAATTGTCGCACCGAAGTCGGAAATAATATTCACTGTAGAGTTTGACGAGGCAATTTTCGTCCTGATAACAGATAATGACAGATTTCGTTGCATTTCTGTCTAGCCTTTCAGCGACCACTCAACTGATATCATCAAGCTGTTACATGACAGGTTGCATCAGACGATAACAAATGGAACAAGATCTCGAGACAATTAACAAAATTAGAGATGGCACTACTGATATGAATTCACACCGGAATGAAAACTGTAACACAGCACTGTTAGCAGTAAACTAAAAAATTGAGCAATCTGATAATACTGAAATCAACTTTAAGATATTTATCGAAAAGCTATTTCAAACAAAAATTAAATGTAAACAAAGAGAGCAAAAAAAAGGTTATGTTTCTCTCTGATCTTTCCTCGTATATTTAACCTTTGATGACGGCTGTCACGCGGTGTGCTATGGCTACTTGGCACATCTTCCCGACCTGTCTAAAAGCTGAGCCGGTCTAGGTGGTTTCAGCTACCGACTGTCCTAAATACGAGACCGGTCTAGGGTTCGCTACCGACTGTCATAAATGCGAGCCGGTTCTGATGGTTTCGAGCTACTGACCTGTCATCAAATACGAAGGCCGGTCTGTGGTTTAGCTACCGACGCTGTCAGCAAATACGAACCGGTCTAGTGGATTTCCAGCTCTCGAGCTTGTATCACAAATACGAGCTTGGTCTAGTGGTTTTCTAGCTACCGACTGTCTACAAATACGAGAGCCGTCTAGTGGTTTGTGTCGCTACCGTCTACAAATACGAGCCGATCTACGGTTTCGCTCATCCGACTGTCACATCTTTAGTGCAATGGGAGTTCAACTAGAAAAGTGTGCCGGCAATCTGAGCAGCCACTCGCGTTGGAAATGTCGGCTAGATCGAACCAATGTTCCGTGCGGCCGTCATGAAAGGCTATGGTACGCGTATTTTGTAGTTTGGATCTCGTAGGATGAGGCTATTCTCTGTTATTTACCATGGCTAACATTTGATTCAGATCTAAAATTTTTGTTATAAAAACACCCTACTAAATTTCATTATCGAGTCAGATTGTTGCGTTTTAGAGCTGCCATGTTTAAATACGCACGGAAAGACAAAAAGATCCTCCCTTCAACGACGCTTTGCATCTTTTAATTGTTATATCTACAGATAAATGTCAAAATTATGTACCAATTTTCTTGTCAGCTCTAGCTCATGTATTCTTGAGTTGGTCATTAAGTGGCTGAATAATGAACAAACTTATTACAAAATCGATAGCACAGACTGCCTTCATTGATGAAACATGCGCCATGATGTAACAATCAATATAACTTATTGCGTTTTATGAGTTATCGACATGGACGACAAACGACGAACTTCCCGCTATAGGTCGGATCTTCACATAGGCAAGAATAGATGGGTGGCACATAATCAACCCATTGACAAACTTATTCCAGAATTTAGCACTAATCTACAACATTTATTTTTGATGAAACCATGCGCCAAACGTAATCAATCAATATAACTTATTGCGTTTATGAGTTATTATGTTCATGTGTAGTTCACATAGGCACAGAATAGACAATTGGCACATATCAAACCATTATTAAACTTATTTCAAAATTTGCTTACAGATATACGGATCTTTTGATGAAACCATGTGCGCCAGACGTAATCAATCAATATAGAAAAACTTATTTCGTTTTATAGCGATTGCTCATGTTCATGTGCACACGGACGTACAAACAGACGGACTTCCCGTATAATTCACATAGGCACGAATAGACAAATTGGCACATAATCAAACCATTGACAAACTTATTTCAAAATTTAGCACAGATATACAATTCTTTTGATGAAACCAGCCATAGACGTAATCAATCAACCATAACTTGGCCGTTTATGAGTTATCATGTTCATGTCTTGGATTCACATAGGCACGAATAATTAGTGTAGCACATAATCAAGCCATTGACAAACTTATTTCAAAATTGCACGAATGCCACAATTCTTTTGATGAAACCATGCATAGACATGATAATCAATATAACTTGTGCGTTTATGAGTTATCATGTTTATGTGCTTGGATTCACATGAGCACAGGTAGACCAATTGGCACATAATCAAACCATTGACAAACTTATTTCAAAATTTAGCACAGATAACCAGTGCTTTTTAGTGAAACCATGCGCCAGACGTAATAAATCAATATAACTTATTGCGTTTTATGAGTTATATTCATGTACTTGGATTCACATAGGCACGAATAGACATATTGGCACATAATCAACCCATTGACAAACTTATTCAGAATTCAGCAAGATCTACAATTCTTCTGATGAAACCATACGACAGACGTAAATCAATATAACTTGTTGCGTTTTTTATAGGTTATAATGTTCAATAGTCGCACACGGACGTACAAAACAGACGGACTTCCGGCCGCAGTTTCGAAGACAATTTGCTAATCGGCAATTCTGGTTTAACCTGGGGAGGACGCACGCTACGAGGTAACACGAAAGACGCGCCGGGGGGTATGCGACACCCCAATTCGTTATTCGCTATTTAAGCAAAACTAGCAACATTTATATGCTATATCTGCTCCAAATGATTCGTGCAAACCAGTTCTCTTTATGCAGAACAAATTTTTTTAGACAGAAATATTTAGTAAATAATACATTATATTTTCAACATTGCGAACACATAAGAAAGAATATTTCTTACATACATGTTTTCAACAATTTTATAGTTAGCAAAATCATCAATAATATAATCGTTATACAATTTGGATAAGAAAAATACTGCTTCAATTTTCTTAGGTACAAAACCATATTTTAAATCAATCCAAATAAAATTCTGATAAGGCTTTACCTATAGATCAAGAAATTTAGGCGTAACACGCATTTTATTTTTCAGAATATTTTCTACAATTTTAAGCGTTTTCAATAATTGTTTTGAAAGTGGAATAGGATACAATACCAGCTGAATGCAGTTACATGTACAGAATGATAAAAAACATTTGCGTCAATCTTTGATATTTTACTTCACTCTATTATCCAATTTCAAAGTCTGTATCCTGCAGAAATCTCCATTTTAAATATATGAATACTCTAGTCCACATATTTCCTCAAAAAACTTAAATAGCGAAAAATAATTTTCCTGTCCCTAACGATCAATCAATTGAACAAGAAACCTGACGAGAGAAGCAAAAGTTATCCGGTGATGTTTGTTGCAGCGCTTGTCTTTACATTTGTTCCCATTTGTTATGCTGCGAACTAATCAGGTTCAATAACTTCTTGCAAGTGTGATAATGATTTATGCAAGCACCATAATAGATAATTAGAGACAGAATAACAGAGAATAATCAACTAAACAAATTAGCGAGGATGGAGATCTTTTCTGAGTTGTAGATAATTCATATAACAAATTCTGAACGGAGGATGAGGAACTTTTTCTGCAGTTTGTTGAAGATAATTCAACAGAACAAATCTGAACGGAGGATGGGAACCTTTTTTCTGCAGTTTGTTGAGATAATTATGAACAAGGTGAGGTGTTTGCGTCTTGGAGAAAGCATTGTGAAGGAAACTTGCACTTGGCTACTTTTTTGGATATCCATAAAACGACGAGTGTTCCGTATTTGTAGAGGATAATTCATATGAACAAACGAACGGAGGATGGAGAGCTTTTTCGCAGTTTGTTTGAGATATATTCAACTAAAATCTGAACGAGTAGGATGGGGACATTTTCGCAGTTTCTTATGAGATGAATTCAACGCTAACAAGAAATCTGAACGGAGGATGGAAACTTTTCTTGTTGAAGATAATTCCGAACAAATGTGAACGGAGGATGGAAGCCTTTTCTGCAGTTTGTTGAGAGATACATTCAACTAAACAAAACTGAACGGAGGACACCTGGTGTTTTCTTGCAGTTTATTGAGGATAATTCATGTGAACAATCTAACGGAGGATGGGAACCTTTTTTCTGCACGTTTTGTTGACTCAGCTTGTTCTACCTTCTCCGATTCGCGGAAGATCTAGCTAAATCAGATTGTTCACATGTAAAGACTGCAATCAAGTACTTTTCACAATAGCATTAGTTTTTGGAAGCGCAGGTAAAAAAATAAAAGAATTTTAGGTCTATATGAAGATTTATTCAAGAAATTTTAATAAATATAATAATTAGTGGAATGGATCAGCCTGTTGATCACTGCACAGTTTCTCATATTTTGGAGTTAAACAGGAGCCAGGGGTCGATCCAGGTTTTTTTAGGGGCCCATTTTTGTGGGAAAAAATTATTTTTGTTAAAAATAAAAATATTTTTGTGAGAAAAAAATTATTTTTGTGAAAAAATTTTATCATGTAAAACCTTCAATTTTAGCAGTCATACTTCTATATTTTACTTGAATTTGAGTTTTGTGACGGGGTCGTTTTCATGAAAAAAAAAATTGGGGAGGGGCCGTTTTTATGAAGTGGAATTTTGTGAAAGGGCCGCAAAACGGCCCCAATTTTCGCCTGAATCGACCCATGAGGACACAAATATTTTCATTTCCTTTTCGCACATTTATTTAGCTTTGATTTTATGGCAGCAACTCCTAACAACCCATTGTCATACAAATAAGAAGTAGCAAGCTGAATCAAAATTCTCTGAGCTTTAGTACTTAAGGAAATTCTATAACACCCCTCCACGTCCCTGTGAAGAAGTCAAAGGTTTCTAGGGCGCCGCCCCACACGCTTTGGCAATAACTGCTGTAACCAAACAGAACTTGTTATAGACTAGCAGCTATTTTATGCTTTCATTGAATACCTCTTTAAAATCTGAGCTGCAACATTTTGCAGCTTAATTTTATTGGAATAACGACGCTTTTGATGGTTGCAAATAGCATTTTATATGATTGAAAAGCAAACGTGGACGTGCAATTCGCATTCCCTACTTCTGAACAAATCTAGTTAAAATTGCATAAAATGACACTATTGGTGTCAGAGGTAGTGCTGATGTATGCCAATTTTTTTCCCCTTCACTGTCTGATAAAAAAGAATCGTTAATAGGAAGTTTCCTCCTGATTACACATTTAATTAACGCTGTTGTCGAAAAGTGTAGTTAAAAATGCAAAAGCATCCCCACTTTTTCACTTCTAAAAATGTGTAAAAGGGCGTACACCTCACAAAAAAGCATGCTTCTGTAGTTTGACTTTCAGATGCATGCCTTTTAGATAATGAGAGACAACTTGTGCACGCATAGCAGCCATTCGCTAACGAAGTGTTAAAAATTTCAACGCCCCCTTCCCCGATTAGGAGCCATCGGGATCTTTTGCTGTTTTTCACGCTTTCGTTTCTTTAGAGCGCAACAGTTGTCCTGTTTGTGCTCGGTTAGTTGCATTAAAAATTATAGTGACAGAATTAACATTGGCGTCATTACGTGATCGAGAATTCCATGACCTTTCCTTTGTACATTCTCGTATACGAAGTACACAAAGAGAAAGTACTGAAATCGTCAAAAAATTCGAACTCGAGATTTTTATTTAAAGAAAAGCACACTACAGAGAAAACTCCATTTACAGAGTGCTGACAAACATACAAAGAACAAAAGTCACAATGAGTAAATAAAAAATTAAAAAATATATATATGCCTTAGAAAGCAAAAAGTAGACCACAGAGAATACATAAAATCATAAAACTTATGCAAACGTATATATAATTAAAAACGAAAAACATACTCACAAAACTTTAAGACACACTATGACACCAAAAGCCGTATTTTTTTTTAAATTTAAAGTTCATTTCCAAAAAGCAAGGGTCAAAACACGCAAACACCGAGTCTAATAAAAAACACACCAGGAGTTTAAAAGTTTAAAAACGTAAATATACACCTGAGATAAAAAAAAAATGCAACACTTAAGATAAAAATAAATCAAACACAGCTCCAAAAAACTGGTCG
This sequence comes from Araneus ventricosus, assembly GCA_013235015.1. Taxonomy (NCBI): domain Eukaryota; kingdom Metazoa; phylum Arthropoda; class Arachnida; order Araneae; family Araneidae; genus Araneus; species Araneus ventricosus. Next base: position 47,521 of record BGPR01009582.1, read on the forward strand.
AATACATAAGAACACGGAAAATCAAATAGCATAAAAAACTAAAATGTTGTAGAAAGGCAAAATAAAACATATAATGTATTTAAAAGATGAAAACATTTCGACTTAAAAGCACCTAGAGACATATTAAAAATGTCAAGTTCATCAGAGAACGTGATAAACATTTTATAAAACCTATATAACGAGAACCTGTTAATATAATTAAATTTGGAATCTAAATTTGGAAAGGAACTCTGGTTTCTTAAAAATCTGTCGGGCACAGCGAAATCTATTGAGCTCATTATATCATTACAATCAATTGAACCATTAATAACTTTGTAAAAGAAAAGAACGCAAGAAACATCTCGTCTGGAGGATAAACTAGGAATATATTTTGACGAATCTCCACGTTTTAGACCTCCCTGAAACCGAAAAAGACAAATTTAGAATTACATCTGTCGGTCTGTTTGTGAACACGATAACTCAAAAACTATTAGAGCTAGAGAGATGAAATTTGATATGTGATCTTTAGACATAAGTTTTAGGTTTCTGTCAAATTTTGGACAAAATCCGTCCATGGGAAGTTTGTCTGTCTGTCCGCGTTCACGTGAACACGATAACTCAAAAACTTGAATAGTTAGATGGATAAAATTTGTTAAGCAGTTTTTTCATCAGGAATGTAGGTCCGTTACAAATGTTGGGCCAAATCCGTCAAAGGGTTGACCGTCTGTCGGTCTGTATAATCGCATACTTCGGAAGAGATACTTCTTTTTATTATAATAACAAGATTCATCCAATGTTGGCTATCCGAACATAAAAATATTTGAAAAACGTTTTGTAAATAAATTTAAAGTTTAAAAGTTATTGTTCAACTTTTAAGAAGTCGTCATAACAAGAGTTTACGTCTTGCTAGAAGTATACAGAAGCCTTCACGAATCGCCAAGTGATACTGGTAGCACTGAAGTTTTGTATTATTGTTTTGTTGCATACAATTTAATTTGAAGTATTGCAATTTAATTTGAAATTGTTGCATACAATTTAATTTGAAGTTCTTGCATACAATTTAACTTGAAGTATTGCAATTTAATTTGAAGTTGTT
>BGPR01009583.1:831-56764 GCA_013235015.1 Araneus ventricosus
CCCCCATGAAATCTTCAGCATTCCTGGTGGAAGTTCAGAAGATCTAAATACTTTACAAAAACGAAGTGTAAAATCTACTCTTAATCTTTTCAGTAGTTCAATAAGAACATTTTAAAGATACTATGGAAACTTTGATGAGTTGATATGTAAAAAAAATGTAGGTCACAAAATGATTAAATTTAAATAATTAATTGTCAAAAAAAATCCCCGATATATTTAACTTTAAAGATTCTTAGGCCAGAACTTAATTATACCAACGCACGAACGAATAATCAAAACACGAAACCAAAATAAAAATAATTACATTTATTTAATAGCCCAAACATTCAATGAAACATTTTTATAACCTAATAATCTGAATATCAGTCGCAATAATAACCATAAATAATGCTTGCTAATGAGTTGAATACAAAAACTGGTTGTCTTCCAGCCATAAAAGCGCACGCAAAACACTTGAAGACTTTTAACGCTATAATTTGTCTGGATGTTTTTTTCAATACCCATTTTCTACATTAAATAATACATCCGTAACCCTAATGGAATAAAGAATTACGCAATTGTTTGCGATTGGTACAATTGGTTGGTTTTACTTCGTGTTCGCAAAAACGCAAACGATCTGGTAACGGAGCAATGACACTTCGACATCAGGAAATGCAAACTGATCGTTCACATTAGCATGTCTCAATTTTCTATTCGCGATATGGAGATCGAATGACCACCCGAAGGCACTCAAGAGCAGTTTGGAGAATAAGAAAATTATTTTGACCCTGCAAACATCACGTTCTTCCAATGCATCTGCTTCCTTTTGAAGTTCTTTTTTATCACACAAATCTTAGTTTAGAATTCACGCCTATAGGGACGAATACGACAGAAATCGATGCTTGAAATGGAAATTTTCATGCTAGGTCACATGGAAGACAACAATTCCATTAAATACGAACATCAAAATTTTTTGTGCTAAATAAAAATCCTGCTAACTTCAGCTAAAATTACCTTACACATATTCATTACTACAGATACATTATAAAATACATTGCTCCTGAAATATTTAAACAAATCATGCTTTTGTTAGGCTATGCTAAAATATTTCCGATGACCCAAGCAAATAAAATGCTTTGGCATTACAATAATGTGCAAAAGCTGAATTCACAATTCAATTTGGAATTGTGTACATACATAAATTTGAGGTTCTATTTTGTCTGAATGTATAATCTCTACCAAAATCGTAAAATAATGCGAAATTCAGACCACAAGAAAATTAACACATATGAATTTAATAATTTTTAAAGATAACAAGTACTGGAGAATTTCAAATTATTTTAAGTAATTTTAAAATTAATTTCTACACTCTTAATTACTGCTAAAAAGCAAATTTTTATCAGGTAGAGTTAATCAAATGCTATTACAAGAAAAAGATGCCATTAAGCAAGTTTCTTTATTCCCGACAAATATTAGGAGAAAATTCAAATGAAAAGCACCCACTGCATTGACACCACCAATGAAATCCAGAGGAAAAAATTTATAATAAATATTTGTCTGCAATGATATGCTGGCAGCATTTTTTTCAGATCAACTTTTAGATTACAATATGATTTCTCTTAAAATTCCTCTGAGCATTTCTGTGCAAGTTGGAAGATAAAATCTGTAGTTCCTGTCAACCACCCATGGAATTCTTATTGTCTTTCCAGATCAACAACTAATCTAGCCATCAGGTATGTAGCGATACACAACAGGATAAGGAAGTATCATAATATATAAGCTGCAATGGCAAATTATGCTACAGATTAGGCATACAAGTGAGAAAATGTTAATGATGAACTTATTGAACAATAATTGTACGAGTCCCGTTCTGCAAAGGGGGAAAAAAATCTAGGACATCATTTGGAATGCCCATAAGCAAAAGGTTAAAGAGAGAATGAGTTGAGGTTTCTTTTTCGCTGCAACTTTTCAGGTAGATGTTAAATCTGTTGCAATATAGGATTTATCTAATCTGCACAAGGGGTGATGTAGTTAATCCATTTAATCATCCTCATGTAAATATAATCTTGAAGTATGAAGAACCAAACATCACATCAAGTGTTATTCCAACCTTGCTTTCTTCTCCAGTGCCAATTGGCATTCTATACCTGGTTTCTACAACTTATTTTAGAATTTTAAGTAACCATTACTTTCTACAGAGTCATCTTCGTGACATTAGTATAAATCTAAATGTCCACTGTGTTCCATCAACAAAAATATTGCAATAGCGCAGTGAGGATAAGTGGTTGCCTAGGGCACAATTTGATTTTTCCACCCCCAGTTTTCATCCACAACTTAGCAAATGTAAATGACATCTAGTCTTTTTATTATTTTTCATCCCCTCATCATATTTGGCCATAAAAAGTGGCCATAAGCAGGCAAAGGTTTTATTTTAATGGTACCCCCCTGAGACTGCCACAAGAGGGCTTCTATATCACCCATTAACGCCACTGGAATATGGACCTTTATCCTGTAACTTTTAGACTGCACTTCAGCAAAATTTAAGATCTTATTTAAGACAAGTATTTTCAAAGAGAAACAAAAAAGTGCTTTTCTCCTCCAAGTCTTTGGAATAAAATTAGTACACATGGGTGATTACCAATTCTTGTATTCCCTCATTAACAATAAACCTTTCTATTACACATACCATGACACAATAGGACTAGAGAAAAATACTATCTTCTGGGTGATTACAGATATGTGAAATGAGGGAAGTGAAATTTTAATGGCTTAATGGTATGATAGCAGACTATTAGTAAAAAAGAAACTGGTACAGAATCTGTATCGCTTGTAAGGAAAAGGTTCATAACTTAAGCCTGTTTGGAAACTAATATTTTGCACACTGTAAATGTTGCTTCTTTGTTATATGTTTGCTCCTAGGAAAAAGTTGTTTTGTCCCTCTCTTAATGTATGTGGAAGAGGACATGCAACATAAATTTTATCACTTGATAATGGCTAAAAATTAAATACTTTTAAAATGAGGCATAAATTAAATTATCACCAAATAGATTATTTATGACTTAATTGAAACTTTCGTATCACCTGCTAATCATACAAATGACATATCTTCCATCCAGGTTTAACTTATTAAGGATGACTATCATGTGGATGTGCTAGCTACTCATAGCGTTAAACATGCGGCAAAGCAAACTTCTTTATCTCTGAGAAATTAATACTTTTTTAACTTATTAGAGACACTAAAGTAATTTTATTGTACACCTAATACTATCAATAAAGGTTGATCATTAGTAAATTTGAAACTACGTAATGTATAGGGTCAGGTGGGGTAAAATGGGTCATTTTATGTAAATAAAATTGAAATTGCTTTTTTTTTAACTAATATTTGTAATATTATTTATCAATATGTTGGCAACATTTTTCATTTTCAAAAAAGTTATTTTCATGAATATGTTAACAGAAGAATTGTTTACAAGCTGTGGATGGTGGTGTGCAAAACACATGGTTTACTAACTTTTGAAAATCCCTATATTTAAAATAACAGTGCAAATTTGAAGTATTTTCTCATAAAAGAAGCTTTGGAAAACATCTCAAGCAAATCAAGTAAGAAAAATATTAAATATTTTCTTTTTTATTTCAAATTTTTTAGGTGGGGTAAAATGGATCATAGTTAGGCTTAGATGTTTTTTTTTTTTTTCCTTTTTGTATAGGTCTACTGCAGCAAATTTTGCTAAATTAAAACTATAAATTTAATTTTAAATTGTTACATATAAACAGTGTTAAATTTAGACAATGTAAATTTAACAACTATCACCTGTACAATCAAGTGCCACTAAAGCTGCTATTATTAATTCTAAAAAGAAAAGGAAAAGAGTCCAACACAGAGCTGGAGAAGTAATGACAGAACCTGATGTAATTGAACGTCTTCATTTAAAAGAATTGGAACGGCTGAAAAAGAAAAATATGGACTTCGAACTGCCACAGTTAAAACATGAACAGAAAAAATCTCACTCCACAACAAATTGACCCGATTGCAAGATGGTCAAGAAAATAAGTGAACTTTTTCTGGAAAATGGGTAGTTATTGAATATAAAGGAAAAAGTCTATGAAAAGATTCATTGGTCAAATCACACATATTGATGGTGCTGATATGCATGTGAAGTATGTAAACAAATCAAGAAAAGGTGATTTTTATGTTTTTCCTGAAAAAGAGGACATTGATAGAGCAGAAAAGACTGATGTTGTAAAAGTTTTAGAAGAGCCATTTTGCAATAACCGTGAACAATACTACTTTAAAATTTGAATATTGTATTGTTTAGCAGAATATGTAACAGACTACCTTTTTATTTTAATGTATGTCCTAATAAATATATTCATTAAGCATCATTTTGCATTATGACCCATTTTACCCCAGGATGGGGTAAAATGAGTCAAAGCTATTCAAGCTAAGTTTAATTAATTTATAATTAAAAAATAATTGTTAAAATTACATAACGTAATGTCAAGATGCAATTGAAAAAACAGGAAAATTTTATGATTTAATTGCTACAAAACTTTGTATGTGAAAATAGCTAAAAACTTACTCATTTTACCCCACCTGATCCTATCAATTACATTAAGTGATTAAAATATGAGTATTTGTTATAAAAATAAACGGATCATTATCAAAAGGAAAATAGCCAAATTAAAGAAGTCAAAAAGTTAGTTAATCAAAAAATTAGTTTTATAATTAACTCATATAAAATAAACAAATTGTTCAAATAAAAGTAATTATCATTAATTCAAGCACATAAAAGATTTTTTCCTTTTCCTCTATTTAATTAACATTTCCAAAGGCAATTGGAAACTTTATATAAACAATAGTTATAATTTTCCTTTAAGTGAAATTAAAGAAAAGACATTGAAAATATAATGTTGACTGCAGTATGAGATTAAATGAAAACATTTAACTTTAAAAAAAATCAAGAGAGCTCTCAGAGAATTTATCTAGGAATCAGGGTCTCTGCTTTCTGAAAAATATCCAATGAAACATTCATGTTAACACGTTAACTGCTATGACTCACATCCGAGATTCGAACCATCTAATTAGATAGTAGATATGAATCGTACTTGTTTCATATGGCAATCAACGTGTTAAATATGCAAAAAATAAATCGCATAGAAAAATATTTTTCTTTGATTTGACACTGGATACACAGACTGCTCTAAAATGATCCATAAAAGAAAATTTGCACCATCATCTTCTTTGAAACTTTAGTAGTACAATCCACCATAGCAGTCTCTTGAACAGTAACTTGCAGGGATTATAATCAGTGACAACTTAAGTTGATAGTACACAAAGTTGTGAGTGACAAAATCGCCAGTGGATGATGCAATACAATTTTCTATACATCTTATGACAATAAAAAGAGCTATGACTGTAAGTTATAGGCTACTGAAAGAATAATAAAGTTATATTTAAATATATTTTATTTTAAATAGTTTTGTTATTACAGAATATGAAATGTTCATGATAAAAACTAGATTCTGTTCAAATACACGATTACTTTTAAATGCATTTGGACCTTATTCAGGGCTATTTAATCAAGTGTAATGATAATTTAGTTATATTAATATCCTGTTTTGAAGTAGCACAAGGAGCTATTTTTGGAATGGACCTCATAATTTTGTACCATGGTAAGATGATGAGGACAATATCCGAGCCAAAACCTCCTACACCACACCAGTTGGAGGACATTTTGTGTATCGCATCAGGTTTAACATGCACTAGGCCCACACACACAGCAGTTTTTTTAGTGGAATCGAGTTTTGAACCCGGAACCTTCGGGGCCCCTAAGCCAAGACTTTACCACTTGGCCACCGAGTGTAATGATAAGCCATGTAACATCAATCAAACTATTGATTTTAATAGTTGCCGTTTCTAATCGGAAGGAGGCAAATCCCAAGGGTTAATTTTTTTTAAAAATAAATTTTATTATAATACTTGCCATTATAACTAGAAAGGTTTCATGCATTTAAAAGAATTACTACTATGAAATTTCATTCGAACTTTCTCAATTAGTTTTAAATAAAATTACTGATTTTTTAAAAAAACAATCATTCATTCATCTTCAACATGGGAGAGAATTATATATGTAGAGAAGAGATGACATTAAATAAAATTTTCTTTTAATTAATGGATTTAACAAGTTAAATGAAATAAAAGACCTAAGATGGAGACTTTAGAAGTGAAACAGGAAAGCACATGATACCCAATTCTTTTAGACTGTTGGTCATGTTACCTTTTCTTTTCTCATTAGCAATAAGTCAGCCCATTACACTTGTTACGATACAATAGGGCAAAAAAAAAAATAAAAAAAAATTAGTAGTACTGGGTGATAAAAGATCATAATATAAGCATCATGTGATGAATAAATTCTTAATGGGCAGCACTTGCACCCAGTCATTAGCAAAAGGCTAAATAATTATATATATATATATATATATATATATACTAGCTAGCACTCGCCAACCCCCAGAAGGATTGTGTACAAATCCTCCCAGGTTTAGTATGCAAACCTTGCTCACTTCACTTACTACAATGAGGCCACTGTCATCCTAGCAAAAAACATATATAGTTGAGCTTAATTTGCTTTCAATGTTTTAACTTAAATTAGTACAGAATAAATTTGTTGGCCTTGAAGGCGTGTTTCTTGATTTTGCAAGTATATAGAAGACAAATCGAACATTCAAATGAAACAAAGAAAATTATAAAAATGAAAAAAAATAGTAATTAAGAGTTTTAAAGATGTAGGGAAAGAATCCTAAAAATGTATCGGTAAGACTTGGGAACATGTTGCGGTTTTACCACAAAGCTCACCATAATCGCACCAACCATTTAAAAGCTCACCAAAAGGGAAAAAGTTTCAAGATTATCACATTTGGTGAATAATTGCCAAAAAGAAATTCCAATTGGGTGACTACACTGTATTTTTAAGTCTGGCCGAAAAGTGAAATCATGCGATTCATCAATTGCTATAGATGTTGCCAAATCCTCTGGATAAATAACGGGTTTTCTGACAGCTGAACAATATTTTTATAGATATTGCGATCAATGTGGTTAATCATTTATTATTAACAATTAATCATGACTATCATTAATAATAACCAGCTATTATTAATACGAACAAGATTTTTTAATTGGTTATAATTACAACTATCCAGATTTTTCACTTTAACCTTGACAGTTATGTGATAAATTCAATTTATATGTGATTTTAAAACAAATTCGTTATAATGCCACTTAATTTTCATAAATAAAACTACTTTTCATGAATTAACTCAATGAATCATGTAAACCTTCAGTTTCTTCCACATCTTTCAAAATCTAGTGACAAACTTTCACAGTCTGGAGACAAAAACTGCCTTTCCCTTTCAACATCACAACTTCATAAAGCTGCTTAGTTAGTAAAAAACCAGGACCAACAAATTTTGAAAGCATAAAAGCTGCGAGTGTGATTCTCTTTTTCCCTTTTCGATTTGGACACTTCTCGTGATCCATGTCACTTTATGCACAAGATTTAAAACAATAGATATGGTTTAGACTCGCCTAAAATCCTTCTAGAAATTTTAAAGTACTCTAACAACAATATTATGAATCATTGAAGATTTCAAATAAAAGATTATTGGATTTAAAACATTGAAACTCCATTAACACATCCCTAAACCTCCAACCAACTTATATTTTACATATATATATTTTTATGCACGATGAACAATGGAGTTTTAAGTAATATGATATTCTTTTTCACTAAAATTTCTTCTCTTTGTGTCATCACTGAACAACTGGCTTTCATTACACTGATGCAAAGCTTAAAATATATAAAGAAATATTGTGGTCATTTTAATAAATTTTAAATCTTTAATTATTAAGTAACCAATTTTCAAGAACTGCTAACAATATTTACTTTTCGATCCGATTTAAAAATAGCATTTAGAACATCCAAACATGTTAATTACCAATATGAGCACTTGCTATAACTGTGAAGCTATACTGAATTCTAATATTTATTTTTATCAAGGACTACTTTATAACCGTTTAACCTTTTCCTTATAGGCAGTACAGTTACTGAACTAGCAAAATTGTACCTATGCTTAAGGATTGGTGCAAGTGCCATACCAGTAAATGATGATTTCGCTTCTCCCGTTTAACTAATCTGTAGGCTCTAATCCCTCAGAGGACAATTTTACTGCCTAGCTCCCACCCTCCCTTCCTATGTATAATGTGCAGTTTGATTGCAAAATGAGAGTAAACACGAATAGGAACTCTAAGAGCAGTCAAGGGAAACTGCAGACTTTATCTCTTAATCATTTGAAATAAGGGGATAGAACTTTCCTGTTTCTTCCCCAAAATCCTCATCATAAGAGGTTTTTCAGTTTTCCTCCATCCCGTAAGCTATTGGTTAAATATAAACTCATTTTAACAGCTTAATTAAAATTTTGTATGCAATATTAGGGTTTAATCAAATTAGTTAACAGATCAATAATAAAATTTATCTAAATAGATCATAATTATTCTTTTTGCAGCATGTCATTTTTTTTATGTGATGTTAGGTTTTATTACCTTAGCCTGCATTTTCGCAATATATTAAATCATAATTCTTCATTTTTTAATATTATGTTCTGAATCATGTTAGGGCATATTAATCTAGCAAGCACATAATACAGCTATCTATATTAATCATATTTTTTCATTATACAGTGAATATTGTGTATGTTTGCTAATGTAGTGAAATCTCTCTACAGCAGTCATCCTCTATTCCAAGTAAAATTGGGCACACAGATGGCAGTGGTGTAGCGAGGATAGGTGATGCTGGACAAAATGTGAGCTTTTCGCCCCCAATCATCATCAGTGCCCTAGCAAGAGCAAATGGTGCCCTGAGTATTGTAATAATTGTTCACCCTGTTTGTTACATTTGCTTTAAAAATGTGACATAATCGCACTAATATTTTATCTCCATGATGCCTGGGACCTCTATACCCCCGGTAATTATGCCACTGTCGGAAGGGTGGCTGCTCTAAAGGGGTTTCCTGTTTGGAAATACAAAATAGGTATTTAAATAAATCCTTATTCATTACTCCTAATAAAGCAAATGTTAAGAATCATCTAAAGACAAAGGTACTTTATTGAATTTTTTTTAAGAGTTAAATTTGGATCTTTCGGCTTCTTTGGCGATAACTTCAACAAAACAAATTAATTGGAGAAATAAAACTAATTTATTTATCAGTAGTTGAAGAATGGGCAATAATTTCTATTTTTCCTAAAGAATGTGGAGCTGGAAGCTTCATTTGCTGATAGTTGCAAACCCTACCAGCAGCTTCTTTGTCTGAATCAGCATCTGAAAGGCAAAAATGAACTCTTGAATGCGCAAGCCCAGTAGAAGCCAAAGTTCACAATTTCAATCTGATTTCCAGTCTTATTTCTGGATGTTTGTTCTTTCTTTCCTCCCTTTTCTCTTAATAAAAAGTCCAATATCAGAAATACGAGAGGAATGTATTTCATTGAAGCTAAACAGATGACCAACCCACCCGGAAGGGGTTTGAATGACCGTTCCTAAGGGTTATTTTGGTATTGCGAGATGAAAGAGCATGGTCGGTATAATACTCGCCTGCAAACTTTTATGCCTCTGTGCAGTTAAGATAACAAAATTTTTAATTAGGTGCATATGATGTTATATGTCGCTAACCCTTTACTTTTTAGAAAAGGAAGATGAAAGGTCTTTGAGCTTCCCCCAAAATCCCCACTTGTTGGATATTTTGTCTATGGACTAAAAATTCATTGCCAAACAAAAGTGGCCCCTGAAGAGGGTGACCACTGTGCAGGAAAGGCCATTTAGACATGTTTTACTGTACAACAAAGTAATTTTAAGTGTATTAAAAACTGTACTTAGAATAAGAAGAGAGCTACAAAAATAGAGTCAAAACTTTAAAGTTATATAGGCTAGAGAATCTATGTAATATGACTTAAGAATTTTGATCCTTGGGACAAAGGCTAAGCAAGTGCTAAATGAACACATAACTATTACCTTTATAAAAAAATTATAAATTAATATTTTAGATTTGTAATATTATATCCAACATGTAAATATAAAATGTGATGTATACACATGCGATTGCTGTGCTGTTCTATTTTAATTGTTACTTTATTGCAATGATGATGTTTTTAGAACTTAGTGTGCACTTTTTTACAAAGCCCCATTAAAGTGGACTTCACATCAAACAATAAAGTTTTATTTTAAGTTGCGACTTGAAGAATTTCTAAATTATCTCAAAGCAGAACCAAAATTTAATTCATCAAATGAGCTAGAAACTCAAAATCCAAACCAACAAAATAAAATCTGAAAATTATCAAGAATAAAATGTGAGGGTTTCATTAGTTCTAATAAACCTGGCACTATTTTTAATGTGCATAATGTCATAAGCACATGAAATATAAAATGCTAAAACAGCTCAAGCTATGGGAAAAACCATCTTTATACTTATGAAATCCAAGCACACTTATATATTTTACAAGCTAATCTAATTAGGTTTAGTTAAAACTATAAGAATATTTATACAGGAAGAATAGAACCCAATTAAGAAATAGAAGAACTACCACTGATTCAAGAAACTTAATACAATAAATGATTTTTCCATTGAACATAAAATTAAATTACCTAAATCTGTATGAAATGCTATTTTTTGTTTAATTTTTCATAAAAGGCTTCCATGGGAAAATAAAGTTAAAAAATATTTATAAAATCAGACCTGTAAAAAGCAAACAAATGAAAAAGAAAATCAAATAAAAATTTAATTCTTTTTCTAAAAGTTGTTTAGAACCCATATTAAAAATCAGTTCCATTATTCTTTAGCATAGCTTTGATTTACGACTAATTTATACATTTTTAAAAAATAAATACCACAGACATAGGAATAAATTTTGAAAAGCAAACCCTAAAAGTCTCTTTACATAATAATACCAAAACGGACTTAGTTAAGAAAAAAAAATGATGCCAAGGAATTATGTTGTCTCCATTTTAAATAACGCAGCTTCATTTAAATTCCATTATCTATCAGTAATTAAGTAATTGGTTTCAATCGAAGTAGCCATGTAATAATAAAGGCTCCGAAATTCAAGCATGAAGTAAATGTCCCTCATATTTCAAGATACATGCAAATTGTAATTCACTCAAAATTCAAGCAACTTACATCGTCTCCACATTAGATTGCTTTACTAAAAAGAAAATATTCCTGAATTTGGACTGAATTCGATCATTTGACATCTAATCATCGTTAAACCTTCAATGAATGATTATTTGAAAAGCATGCACACATTTTGAAAAAGCATGGCCATTTAGTATTATTTTCGATTATGCACTGCAAATTTCCAAACATGATCGATTAGAAAATTTTCTGAAACAATTGTGTATTCTTTTCAGTCATATTAGAACATATTGTTTATATAATTCAAGCTTTTAAACTTAGGAAACTAAAAATAGCTTGATGGTAATGATTGAGAGAGAGTATGTTACTATATTTCTACGAACAAATATATGGAAGTATAATATATTTCAATTTTACACAAAGTAAATTCGAATTTACCTGTATGCGTCCGATGATGGGCTTTCAAATGAGAACTTTTCCCGTACGATTTATCGCAGCCTACAAAGGTGCATTTGTGCAGTTTTTTGGTGAGTGGTGGTGCACCACTCACATTAAAATTCTTTGTTTTCACCGGTGTGGAGGGCGTGGCAGTTCTCCGTTGTATAACGTTAATTTCCTCGTTTTCTAAAATGTTCGGAACTGGATCTTGTTGTACATCACTTAGATCCTGTATCATGCGTTGAATCATGTAATCATTAGTACGTTGCGTATTATTGTTCGATAAATTTATTAAACACTCCGCGGCTCTGAATTCTTCTGCTCCAATATTGCCCAACATTAAATAAGGAAGATAATTGGGCTCAGTTTGCACACTTATTTTATTTTTCAGAGGAGAACGTCTCATTTTGTTTTACGGACTTATGCACATTTGTAGAGAACAAAGGAATAAAATTCAAAGGAGGCTCCTGTACGCGAACCCGCCGACTCAAGATTCCGAAGAACGACTGCTGAATGAGGAAGGAGTGCCTCCTGCAGTTGTTTAGCACTCCCGCGTGGTAGCAGCTGAAAGGCGTGATTTCCGGTTTGACGTCACAAAGCCCTCGGGCAATGATTGGCTGTTGCTTTCATCACTGAATAAATGCTTCGATGAAGGAAATGCTGCTTCAATACGCATGCTCAGGAAACCCATTGTTGTCGTAAACTGCATCTTAGATTATTACTAAAATTCATTTACAATGTGAAATTAGTTATTTTTAACCTCTAGAGCGCACAGAAAACAAAAGGTGAGAGGACAATGACTTAAGAAAACCTCAAAATATTCGAAAAATCATGTATTGAAATTTAAATAAGTGAAGATACTTTCTCTTTTTAAACATTAACGATATGTCTCCTTTATGGTAGAAAAACACACAAAAGTAACTTTACAGATATTTTTAAACTGTCTCAAACTTATTCATTGGAAATTAAAAATTTATTGGAGGGTGTTTGATTAAAACTGAAATGGAAAATTTGGTCCTAAAATTTAATAGCTGAGAATCGCTGACTTAAAGAATGAATTTTATGGTATGAAATTTTTTTGAAGAAATCTGTATTAGCATAGAATAACAAATAAATAAATCAGAAAAATCTCAAAGCGAAATTTAAAAATTTTTATGTATTAAATTATTGCATTATCCAAATTTTTCTTCATGGTTGTACCTAAATATTTCTTGCTTTGTTTTAATTTAAAATGTCACAATTTTTTTAAAAAAATTCTAAGTGCATTTTAACTGTTTTTTAAAGACTATTTGGAAAAGTGCCTTCATTCGTAGATTATCTGCTGCATCTCCAAAATTAGAAATATGTGTTATGTTAGAAATAATTAGTTTTTAATTTAGCATCTACTTTTTTATTCTAAAAGCAACATCGACATGTGAATCAATTATCATCTTTTGGAAAATTTATAAGAACATTTTTCTCATATATTTATTTTTCTTATAAAAACATTTTCCTTATAAATTTATTTATTATATTTTTTCTGAAATCTGAAGAATCAGAAAAAAAATTGTTTCGATAATAAAATTTTGAATCGTAATGGTCTTTAGATAATATGTAGCATTCAAATTGATTCTAATGATCAAGTTACGATAAAAAAATAATTATCAAAAAATATGAAACAATTCATTTGAATTTTTCATCTAATTTTATTTATTTATTTATTTCATCACCCACTTGAGAAAACATTCGTTTAATTTATACAAGCAAATTAAATCGGCGGATCCAAGTCGATATCTAGAACACCAAGAAAAAACAGCTTTTACTTCCCCGATCAACTCAGCTTATAGCAACCTGACTGAATACGACGGCAACATAAAAAGCTCTAATCCATTTTATTACACTAAATGGAATTTTCCGTTTTTACTCTGGAAGAAGGAAAAAGAATACAATAAAATGTTTCCTTTTCTGCTAAACGCAAGCAGAAAGAATTTTCAGCAAATGTCCGCGGGAAAGTAAGATTGGATTCTGAGATAAGAACTAAGGCAGGTGTTCGTATGCGTCGTAAACATTGGACTACGTTGTTCTATAATTCTTTTTTCTCTCGTACCATTTAAAATTTCGCTTACAAAATAGTCATATTAACGAATAAATAAATAATGATGATGAATAATCGAACAAAAATATATACAATTTTGAAGAATTCATTGGAAAATATAATTTCATTCCAAACAAAAGAACAATTTTTTTTATAAAAATATCTGATATTCAGTTTATCAATAAGACTTTTCTTTTGGATTAAAGGAGAAAAAAATCGTATTATGATCCGGGCGGCACTCACCCCCGCTCAGCGGCGTACCTACATAAAATGGCGCCCAGGGCAAATACAAAAAATAGCGCCCCCTCCGCCTTTTTAAAACTACAATCCGCATATCTCCCACCACCAAACACTTTATGCCAAGGAGTGCGAAGTTTGAAATTACAATTAAACTGAAATAATAATACATAAAACATTTTTGAACTAATATGATATAGCCATCTTCGGCAACCAGCTGGTTCGCACATTAAATTTAATTTATTAATTTCGTTATGTCAAACAACTTCCATAGTAACACACACAGGAAAAAAAATTGTTGCACCCATAGGCTGTAACATATCTAAAAAGTTCAATTTCTTGGCATTAAAAATATGTCTGATATGTATATACAATAAAATGAGTTTTTAGTCATTAAAGTCACATATGATTCCGATGGTTATTACAATAATTGTATTTATTAACTTATTAACAATTTTATATTTAATTATTTATATCTCATGAATGAATAACCTAAATTAATAACTACAGATATTTTAACTTTTAAAATAAGGACAAATGAAATTTTTCCTTATAAAATGCACTGTTAAAATATCCTTGGCTTTAGAAATTATTGAAATCTTCTAAGTACTTCATATACACTTAATAAATATCGCATGATAAATCTGATCCCGAAAAAAATTACCTTGTGCTTAAAATAAAACAAAGAGAGAAAGACTTCATAGCTTAAGAATAAAATAAAGTTTTTGATTAAAAATTTATCTGAAATAATGATTATCTTTTTCAACCGAAGAAAAACAAATGATTTCAAGATTTGATGAAGCAATGAAAAAGGATTGTCTGAACATTCAACAGTAAACACTAACGTTGTAAATTATATTTAAAGATTTTTTTAAAAATTTTTTAAAGTTTTGGACGGAGTTGATGTTCTTGATCATCTATGCCGGGAAAAAAAAGATGTCTGAAGCAATACTTTTCATTGGATTATGTTTCTTTTTTACAACATTTAAAACACCTATATTATTAAAGCTTCTGTAATTTTCTAACAAAATAATATCGATAGGAATATGTAACGACTTGATGCCAACGAAAATTTCAGGTGGATAGTTATTATACTTCAAATTTTAGTAGCGTGAGTTGTACAATACCCGCCTTTCAGCGGAGGGGGGGGGGGAGAGCAAATCCTATGTTAGAATTCAGCAGTACAGGACAAAAAAAAACAATACAGGACAAAAGTCGATTAAAATAAAGGTAGAAGGTAATATTTTGGAAGAAATAGGGACAAAACTACCCAAAAATATTGTCAAAAATTCTATAATACTTAATGCTACTAAATTCTGAAAAGATACTAAAGGATGCTAAAATCAGAAGTATTCCGATTTTTTATACTGTTTTTGTAATCTCTGTAAAAATATTAAAAATAGTATTCACTTAAAATTATTTTTACTCTTTTTTGCATTACTTGGATGTCTGTTCTTTAGTTTGGGAGTGATATATTTTTCTCAGAAGAAAAATATTTGTAGAAAAAAAGGAAGAGAAAATGATGAACATATTTATTCCACGCGCCTAATCATGTAACAAAATTTCACTAGCCTAACGGAGGGTTGAAACTTAAGATATAATGTATACAAATAACTTAATACACTGAAAAAATCACACAAATACGAATAATAATAAAAAATTATATACATTATTTTTTATCCCTTGAAACTCTAAATATTGACAACCTGGAATGGATTCCCTTTACACTTCTACAAACAAGTAAAAATATTTTTTCATGTTTTACTCTGCTGTTTGAAAGTAGGAATTTAATCCTAATTATTTACCGCGAACTTCGGAAGAAGCCGATAAGCCAATCAGTATTGTTACAAACATGGAAAGTCGCTTCCTAGCAATGTGAGTCTTATGGTTGGGACGAGAGTTTTACAGGGATAAGTATGGGATGACTAGCAGCAGCCACATCTGGTTCCCCGACCTTGGCGACCAACTTGGCGACAAATTTGGCGAATTTGGAGACGAAATATGGGATCTCAAAGGTGCTGGAATCTTCTCGATATTTCCATTAGGAGAGAAGATACCCTTGAATGTACTAGAAAATTCCATGTGACGTCACGGCCTGTCGCGGGAGACTATATAAGGAGAGCGCTTGGATGACGGGGTGTTGTTGATCGACTGGGATCGCCTTGGAGCGCGAATGTCTTTGGATTTCTATCCGCTGTGCGAGCTAGTAAGCTGTTAGACGCCGAGCGGTAGGAGTGTTGATCCATTGGGAACGACTTTAGAGCTTCGTCCGCAGTGCGAGCTAGGAAGCTGGTGAGCTGAGCGCTATTGAAAGTACAGTTATTGTCGTTACTAGTTATTTGCTGACTGTTTGTGTTGTTAAATATCAAAGTGCTGAACTGTTATGACCTGTGAATTGTTGTCTATTTACATTGGTAATCTGTGCAAGAACTATTGTTTCCTGTACCTGTGCTACGTGTTTTCCTGCATATTTGTAAATAAGCCTTCATCCTCCATTATCCTGCGTGTTGGACTGTTTACACCATACACCCACAGTAAGACTTTTGCAACAGTATGAATACGGAGGCTATAACATTTTACAACCCTACCGTGAGAAACAGGGACCGTAAACCACAAACTCTAGATACCCTGTGAAGTTAATCGACATATTATTTTCAGGTTCCCTTAACTAAAACGATCTGAGGCTGGTCAAGTATACTCCCTCTCCCGCTACCGAAACACAAATCTTGGAAAAGGACTTTTCCGCAGAATGGTTTTTGTATTTGTTTTGAGAAACGTAGCGTTCCCAGGCGGTAAAAATAACTGCACCTTTGGGGCTGTCCATAAATGATGTCACATGTTTTTTCAATATTTTTTACCCCCTCCCCCCCCTTGTCACATGTCACGCTATATTACATAGACATATACTTGCAGTTCAGAAACAAAGCACTACTTTATAGATTATATATCAAATTTTATTTTTAAACTTGTGTAACTTTAACTATGTGTTTTAATGACATTTGTGAGCATAACAATAATAATAATTATATGTGTACTTATTTTGTATGAAATAAGATTAAGGTTTACAATAAAAAACCTAATTAATATACAATAGCAATATTTGGAATTTGATATATTTTGCCTTAAATCTTATCTTTACTTTATGAACACAAAATACTCTTAAACAGATTGAATTTTTTTAAAAAAAACCGCCTCAATAAGATCAACCTTGTTTGTGCCACTATCAGTTCTGCCACTCACCCAGGTGGGGCGAAATATCATTTGTTGGACATTTCAAGAGTGTGACAGTGGAAGGTTTTCTTCTAATGGCGAAGAATTTCTGCTGCTACCATATTCTCAGAACCTACTCTGAATGCATTTTTCGAAAAGAAAAGAATATAAGTGAGAAAAAAAAATCACATGAAAGTTGTTTTAATCCCGATTAAAAAAATACCCACATTTTCTGGTAATTTCAAAATAACTTCAAAATTTACTCTGCTGACTTTAAATGTTTTTATTTTGACCAAAATGTGTGATGTCACACTTCTTGTTACCCCCTCCCTCCCCCTGTCACAAACTATCACAATTTCCAGAACCCCCTCCAAGCGTGACATCATTTGTGGACGGCCCCTTTTCTGTTTTCCCACACTTTATTGGAACCACTTTAATTCTTAAGAATCTGAGGAATAAGATTTTTTTTTTTAAAAAAGAAGTACTTTTCTCTTTTATGTAACTATTTGATTCCTCAATTTTGCGCCCCCTGGTAATGGCGCCTAGGGCGCTTGCCCTGCCTGTCCACCTTAGTTACACCACTGCCCCCGCTGCGCCACTGACCACTCCACATAGCACTACTCATTGTGCAGTAAATGCATGAGTTTTTAAGCACTTATTCAACCTTTGTTTGAGATAACCAGCGGGAGTGTTCTCCCCTCGACTTTCTCGTATACTTCCACAATATGGTTGTTTTGTGTTTACCTTCGTAGCAGTGGCTGTTTTTCGTACCTCGAGACCCTAGGGGGCTCAAAATCTATTCGACATACATGGTAGTGCTAAGCCTACGGTGCATTAACGATAATGGGTTGGGGAAGGGGCCTCAAAAACATTTTGTGCCTGTGGCATCATGTTGTCAAAATCCGCCACTGCTTCGTAATATAGTGAAATGAGACATTTTGGAACAGTAGCTCTTCCCTTTGACCGATATGGTCCAAAATCTGATACAGATCTACAAATTTAATTTTAAGATCACATGCCGAATTTCATTTACCTAATCCATTGCCATTTTATGTATGTTAGCGAGCTCACATACACAGGAATAGACAGACCGACTAACAGTCAACTCATTGTCAGGTTTGGTCTAAAATTTGACACAGATTTACAAAATCTGATACAGATTTGGTGGCAACATCATATGCGAAATTTCATCTATCTAGCTTATTTTGTTTCTGAGTTATCTCGTTTACATGCACACGGAGATACAGACTTCCTATAGAAGAATTTCGTTCAATAGATCATGGATTCTGTTGTCATTTGATACAAATCTGTCATTTTTGTGTTAAGATCGCATACCCTGTTTCATTTGACTACTTCG
This sequence comes from Araneus ventricosus, assembly GCA_013235015.1. Classification (NCBI taxonomy): domain Eukaryota; kingdom Metazoa; phylum Arthropoda; class Arachnida; order Araneae; family Araneidae; genus Araneus; species Araneus ventricosus. The sequence goes on from BGPR01009583.1 coordinate 19,305, forward strand.
TTGCGTTATTGAATTATCGTGTTCATTTGCACACAAACCTTCATACAGACAGACTTCCCACAAATTGATTTCTCCCAAAATTTGATAGAAATCTATTGCTTTGGTTTAAAGACCTCATACCAAATTTCATTAGTCTAGATTGTTCTGTTTTTAAGTTATCGTGTTCGCAGATAGACAAACTTAATTCCAAATAAATATAACTGAAAGTCATTGTAGGTATGCGTGTATGTTCCACATCTCCTCCTAAATTACTGGACTCAACCAAACTTTGCACACTTTTTATTTAAGGCAAGAGAAAGATTACTTGTTGGAAATTATACGCAGTTTACTTTCCTTCAATCTCCTCACTCAATATTCAAACGAATCACAAGCTATTGTGATGATGTCATGATGCAATACGTCACTGTGTGACATCATATATATATCCCATGATTCCTTTCACGGAGAGCCGGTAAGAGGCTTAGAAATGTACTTTGAACTGTGCTTGTAAAATGTCTTTATGTCTGTGTCTTTGTCTTACGTCTACGTGCTATGTGTTTAAAATAAAGGATGATCAAACCTGTTTCTCGAACTCTGCTAATTCCCCCTTCATTACTGTCAATTTTTCAAAGCGCAAGAGTAAATTAAACATTCAATTAATTAGTAATTAACCTAAATTTTGTTGTTTTTCCGCAGCAACTTCGCAAAAAATTATCCCACAAAAAATATTTTTATACCATCTTTAGGTTCAAATTTTTGCCTTTTCAGTGATACCAATTTCATTTCTATTCAATTTTTTCTTTAATTTTTATTAATTTTTCAAAAAATGTAAGTAAAAAATAATTGTATGGATGCAAGCGATTTTTTTGAAATAATGGAAATTTATACATGTTCCGTTTCTTGGCAACGATGAGACTTTCAACTGTTCCACCTTTATTTTTTTAAGCCCTGCTTAATTTTTAAATAATTGAAATTTTAATTAAGATTATGGCATTTTTGCTGCGAAATCTTTCGGAAATGTGATGTCACAAAAAAATATATTTACATCATTTTGAAGTTTAAAAAGATTAGCTTTTCAGTGAAACAAATTTCATTTTCCCACAATTTGTTTCTTTCATTTTAATAAATTTTTCAAAATTAATTTCTTACGCAATTTGTAACAATATATTTTCTATTGTTGAAAACAAGAATACATATGAAGAACTGTTGCCAGAACACGTTAACAGAATTCTGGAGGAACACTAAAAGGAAAGTTTAAATAAAATCAATTCACAGAGACGATTAACAATTATATTCATTGGGATAATTGCTTTATTTCTATGCTTTTTATTAATGAGAAATTTTCTATTTAATTAATTGTCCCAAAACGTTCATTGAAACCATTCTTATTCCTCAGCATTTGTGAACAAAAATTTGAAATACTTATATAAAAAATATTTATAACTTATGGAGAAAATTAGCTAGCGGGGGCTTTTAAAAGTCGTATGGTTCAATTGATATTCTCATTTAAATTAAAACACCACTTCAGACGATAAAAGGATTTTGTGTATAATAATATTTTATACAAAAGTAGATTTTACGTTAAAATATTAAACATGAAAGTATTTTGATCCCGAGCAACGCCAGCAGTGGCGAATCCAGGATTCTGGTCGGGGGAGGCGAGGTCATAAAAATTTTGTATCGTAGCGACGAATGTCAAACCTCATGGCTTATGTAAACCAAAACACTTTAACTTTACAGGCTTTCCTCTCCTGACAATAAGAATAATAAAGAACACTACAATACTTTCGATAATTTAATAAAAAATACAATGAAATAGCTGGCCAAAAAATGTTTTCGACAGCGTCAATGCTACAAGTGCAAATTGAATGACTAGAAAAGTAAGAAAATTTTCGAGCCTGTCAAGTCAGAAAGCAATGTTGTCACGATTTTATTACTATTCTTTTAAAATGAAAATTAAGATCAAACAGTTGTAGTGATTTTAAATTAAATCAAGAATTTTGGTTCAGCTCTGGGGCGGGCTGCAACTCGATAGCCCCTCCCCTGGATTCGCCACTGAACGCCAGGTATATCAGTTAGTATATAATTAAACTAAACTAACAAGGGGAGGACACGACTTGGGAAATTCAATTTGGATGAGACCTGGTATATTAATAGTATACCATTAAAGTGTTCATTCACTAAAATGTTAAAGCGCAATGGCCAGCCAATTCGGAGAAAATAGTCCTCAAACTTTCGCTATAGCTTGCATACTAGTAAGTTGTGACCGTTGTTGAAGCGCGAATAGCTTGGTCAGTGTTATAACCGCATGCAAACATTTTGCCTAGGGTTCGTTTTCGCGTCTGCTTTTTTCTTTTCAAAATATTTTTTGAAATAAATATTTAATTAAATTAAAAATTCATAAACATTTTTTATTAAAATATTGATCAATTGTAAGCATTAAATAATTTTTTTATTCACATGATACATGAATTGTAGTCATTCATGTATCAATTTAATTTTTAAACAGTTAAATAATCATAAAAGAAATTTAATGGAGTTAAATAATTAGAATAATGACTATCATTATTATTATATGTCATTTAAGTTTTTGAATGATTCCATTAGAGCAATTACAAAATTTCCGTTTTAGCTTCACGGAAACGGATTTGGTCAAGAAAGAAACAGCAGTGTTAATCTTTTGAATACAGAGAAAGACGGTCCAAAATTGGAAGTTTATTTTCCAACAGATCTTTAAAAGAAACCTACGCCATTTATTAATTATGCAATATGTCAAAATATTTTTTATGAGAATTATCAATCTGGTTCTTGTATGTAAAATTAAAATAATAAATGTAGAAAAGTTTCAAAAATTTACAAATAAAAAAATCATCTTTGTAACCTTTCTGGGACGCCATAATCTTATTCCTGCTAGGGATAACGATAGCTATCAAAGAAAGGGGTCTTGATTCGTTTAAATACTTTTAATTAAACACAAAAGGACACAACATACAGGGACAAACATTACGGACAAAACACTTCATTACATATAAAATAAACAATCACTCGGGGGAGAACACCATGTTTACTCGTCAACTCCAGATCATGGACTGCCGTCTCCTCCAACGGCCGCTAGGTGGCGAGCTCGGAAAACATTGCGGTTACATCTTGAAATTTTTTCATGATAAGAGCAACTATTATTATTATCTAATGAGAGCAACTATTATTATTATCTAATGAGATCAACTATTATTAGTTATTCTTTATCACCATTAAAGTTATATTTATAAATTATTATTTTTCATTTTTTGCAAATAATTTTTGAAATTAATAATTTCAAATTAAATTAACAATCTTTAAATATTTAATTTAAAATATTAATCATTTGATGCAAAAATAACTGTTTATTTATATGATACTTGAATTAAAGTTACGCCCTTTTTAAACAGTTAAATAATTATAAATACATTCTTTTCCCACCAAAACTGGTTCGGTAAAGGTAGAACGGAAATTTTGTAATTACTTTAATGGAATCATTCAAAAATTTTAAAGACATATGATGATAATAGTAATCTATTGTTACAAACATGGAAAGTCGCTTCCCAGCAATGTGAGTCTTATGGTTGGGAAGAGAGTTTTACAGGGGTAAGTATGAGATGACCGACAGCAGCCACGTCTGGACCCCTAACCTTGGCGACAAACGTGGCGACCTTGGCGACAAATAGATGATTTAGAAAATGCAACCCTTTTCTCGATATTTCTATCAGGAAAGAGAATACGCGTGAATATACGAGAAAACTCCTTGTGACGTCACGGCCTGTCGGAGAGAGTATATAAGGACTACACCTGTATCAGAGGGAGTAGTGTTGATCCATTGGGAACGACTTTAGAACTTCGTCCGCAGTGCGAGCTAGGAAGCTGGTGAGCTGAGCGCTATTGAAAGTTCAGTTATTGTCGTTACTAGTTATTTGCTGACTGTTTGTGTTGTTAAATATCAAAATGCTGAACTGTTATTACCTGTGAATTGTTGTCTATTTACATTGGTAATCTGTGCAAGAACTGTTGTTTCCTTTACCTGTGCTACCTGTTTTCCTGCATATTTGTAAATAAACCTCCATTCTCCATTATCCTGCGTGTTGGACTGTTTACACCATACACCCACAGTAAGACTTTCGTAACACTATATATATATATATATATAACTCAATGTATGTGCGTTTGTTCCAGCATCACTTCCGAACGGCTAAAGGGATTTCGATGAAATTTGGTACACATGTTCCTCATTAACCCACTTGAAGTATAGGAGGATTAAATAAGCCCTAACACAGTTTCTCAGGGGAGGGCGGTGAAAAGTCTCCAAAATGTATGTAAAAAATAGGCCGATTGATTCACTTGGCGATTTCGGCGGCTTGGGCGATTTTGATGAAATTTAGTACCAAATTTGTCACCAAAAAAATATCGCTAAAGGTAGATTTACGAACAGTATTGTTATACACAGGTTTCACTGTATTATTTTTGTTTATTTGAAATTTATTTTACGCAGAATGGCCATAAAAAAAATAGTTGTTAAAATATTATTAAACGAAGAAAAAAAAAGTTGAATGAAAATTTTTTTTATGAAGATGAATATAAGGTCGACTGTCTTACTAATTTATAATTTGAATTGGTAAAATTTAAATACGATTGCTAAAGAGATTGGCAAAAAGGAAGATAACTGAATTAGATATGAATTTTCTGATTTACTATGCACTCTAAAGTGATATTAATCTTTATTTTAAGGGAACTGAGAAGTTTCGTGCTATCAAAATGTCGATGCTTCATTTTATCCTCAGAGAATAGGGTAGAATTAATCGATACATATGCATTAATATGCATGGATTCGAAAAATTCTGAAAGGTCATATGTTAAAATTTAAAAATCTAATGAAAAGGATATAATATAATAAAATATCTATTATTTTGCAATTAAATCTATAGTTTTTGCATTATTTACAAGTTTAAAAAATAGGAGCAAATATATGAAATTGTTTAGATATTGAATTTGATATTAAAATATATCTGTAAGCTTTATGCATTTGAGAATTTTTTTTACTTATTTCTGGGTAGTAGTATATTTTTACGGTACTTTTCTTAATGAAATATATCTTAATTTTTCAGATTTTTAAGTTATATGACAATTAATATTTTAAAATAATTTTTTTGTGAGAGTGATAAAGATGAAAATAATTCCAATGTTCTTACGGTAACTAAATCGTATATTGTGCTGACTTCGGGATGATTTTATATAAAATCGTTTTTTCTAAGCATACTATTTGTTGTCATGTATTTGAAGATAATCGCATCACAAGACATTTTCGATTTTCTACCAGGAAAACAAATACTTTGAGATACAAGTATGATTATATTGTTTTATAATGTAAACCTCATATTCTTGCTATATGTATTATATTTTCACACGTTGGCTGCTGATCACGCACTTTGACTCGCGCTTCTGTTTCACATTTGCTATGTATAATTAGATTACCCCTTCTATACTTTAAGATAACATATTAACTGCGGGTGTGGTTTATAAATCACATATATAACAAAGTACTCGCAGTTTTTTTTATAATTTTCTTTTTCCTCTCCCTCACAAGGTTTTGATAAGAAAATGACCGGGCAACGCCAGGTAATCTGCTAGTTATATATGTTACTTAACAACATTAAATTTGTTTTATGATTATTTAATTGTTTAAGAATTAAATTATGACTACAATTCAGATATCATATGAATTAAAAATTATTTAATGCTTAAAAATGATTAATATTTTAATAAAAGACGTTTAAAATTTGCAATTAAATTCAATACTAATTTCAAAAAATATTTTGAAAGAAGGAAAAAAAAACGGACGCGAAATCGAACCCTGGGCAAACTGTTTGCTTAAGCAGGCAATTCACATGTAAGCCAAACTGGATTTTTTGGAACAGGGGAAGGAAAAAGCAATTGTCAGCAATGGGGAACTTCAGCATTTTTTTTTTTTTTTTATTTTTTAAATCGATTTAAAATGCTTCGAAACAAACAATAACATTAAAAAAATTCTAGACAGTTTTGTTCTTTTTTTTAAATTTGCAATCAAAGTTCGCCTCTCATAAAACGCGGGAAAAACAATCCATTTTGACGCGAAACGGGTCTGACGTCATAGTTGCTTGGCGCTTCACGTCTTAATTCACGTCAATTTTATTCCACACTACTTGGATATAGAACAGACTCATCGGTAAGCAAATGAGCAATTAGTTGGTGTCAAGTTAGAAAATATAGGATACAACTTCTTGCTTAAAAAACTAGTTTCACTTATTACTTATCAGTATAATTAGTAATTACAATAAAAATATTTTAAAAAATGAAAAATATCAGCAGAAGTTATGAGCATAACATGCAAAATAAAACATTTATTAATGAATCAGTTAATCATATTTTTATACATTTTTAAATGAAATAAATCACCGATAATAACATCTCTATGCACTAGATTATTAGCCTATAATAACATCGCTATGCACTAGATTATTAGCCTATAATAACATCTCTATGCACTACAAGTATTAAGAGTTACATATATGAAAGGAAACAAAATTTCCTTTTAGAAAAAAAAATATCTGGAGTTGAGTGGTGGCAAAATCCTGGATTTGAAAAATCTCTTCCAACGAAAATCCACCATCGTCTTAATACATGTTAAATCTGTTGTCCAGGTCAGAAGAAGAGCTATTCAGTATGTGGTTTAGAGAGGTTCTATTTCAAACCATTCGTCAAAGTTCCACTTCTCCCTACAAAGAGAGTTATTAATAAAGACAGTCATTATGACTGACCTAAACTCTGTTGGAAGTTCATGCAGTCATGAATAAATAAGAAATATTTGAAATACCACTTCATAGCTATTAATATGTGAATTTTTATAATTTCTGAATATTCTAACTATTTTTCCTGCTACAGAAAATCTCATTTCTGTATGTAATGATGGACAAAATTTTTGTGAGTCTGGACCTTCACATGAAAGAAATACCCTCGAAAAATTCCTGCAGTTGAGTTTTCCTTAAATTCTCTTAAAATAGCCCTCGTGTTGCTTCAAAACGGGACGTTAATATAACTAAACTAAACCTTAAATTCTCTTAATTACGCATCTTCAATTCAGCTTAAATCAAAGATTAGAAAACAAATTGATAATAAATACCTGAAAAGAGTCTTTAGATATTTTGAAGTATTCATAAAAATATTTCCAACTGTAGGTCATAAACTTGGCGAGCATATTCGTTGAAATCATAGTACAGGAAAATACCAGCTCGCAGTGTCAAACTAATTCGTAATTTAATAATTCAACTTTATAATTAAATTTTCTCATCTACATACGTATTGTATATGCAGTCGAGCTCATAACACTTCATATGTGAATGTCTGAGAAATGCGTTAAACTAATGAATACAGAATATGAACCTATCATTAAGAAACTATCCAAAAATAAGCAAAGGCCGATTTCACATTAAATTTAGTTATTTTTATCAACTTTCTTGAACACACACATAGCTGCAACTATATTAATTAATAAGGTAACCAACTGTCCTCCTTTAGGGAAGGCAGTTCCTCCTTTTCTAAGTTTTGTCCTCCTTTTCAGTATTTGAAATTATAAGACTAAATATATATATATTTATTTAAATTCTGAAAAAATAATACAATGGGAAATAAACACATTGAAATTGATGAAAGATGGGTGCAAATATTCAGCCATTTCAAAAATGAACATATTCCTTGCGAAAATTTATTTATTCTTGTTCAGTTGTTTTATGCCCTGGAACTAATGCAGCAGTTAAAAGGGAATTTCCAATTTCTAAGGATTTTGGACTTGTGAGAAATCGAGATTGAGTATTGACACTCTAGCTGAAGCTCTTGCCGTAAAATTAAATATGAAGGATAACTCTTGTTCAGATACTTCCATACTACATCAGATACACCTTTTTAACTAACAGTTATTTGTTCATTCCATCGTTTTAAATCTGAATAATGGATAAATCGGCAAAAAGAAGAAAAAAAGAAGGATCTCCAATCAAAAATATGTTTGATCTTGCAAGCTACATAATTAATTTCAAAGTAAACAGAGAGCATATAGCACGTTATGCTATCAGTAATTTTTTTAAAAAGTATATATACCATGTGTTACAAACAAAATCTATTCATTGCAGAAGAATCAATTTAAAAGAAACTATTTCCATGCAACTCAAAAATCAAGTACGTTGAGTTACGACAACACATAACATAGCATCGGAAGCGGTTTTGATCCTGGTACACTACAAAGTGTCAGAAACTGTGAAGTAGCAATAGATAGGTTAGAAACTGTGAAATAGCAATATGGATGTTGGTAAAAGACCAGAACTGTGACTTCTAAGGTCGACTTCAGTGCAGTGATTGATTACTATTGTGACCCCCACCAAGACATCCCTAACACACCCCTTCAAAAGAATTTTTGCTGGTGCCATCTGTTGACACTATAAAGAACTAAACATTAAAACTATATAGAATGCGTATATTAAAAAGAAATAACAATTTTTTATTTAAATTTTTTAGAACACTACTTATATTTAATAGGACTTTTTTGAAAATTAAAGGTGTGATTGAAATAACAGTTATTTGGAATAAATATTTAAAAATAGCAATAGCAAAAATATTTGTTACTCAAAATATCGTGGATTATACATCCCTATACTACACATGAGACCCGAAATGGTCAAAGAAATATACTTATCTACATTAGAACGAATTATTCTTTATGGCGTGGAGATATGGCACAGAGACAGAGTTAAAATGAACACAAAACTATTGCAAATTCAGCGTTATCCATTATTATCTATAACTAAAGCATATCGAACCACGTCGAACGAAGCATTGCAAATTTTAAGTGGTTGTGTTCCCATCGACTTAAAAGCTCAAATGATTGTTGAAACTGACTTTAAATCAAGAGGTGTCGAATCAAACGATAATATATATTTGATTGATTTTGAAATTGAAGAAAAAATTAAACCTTGGGAAATCTCAAGGATAAGTTGGGACTATTTTGCAAATATGTGTAATGGATATTCAGTCTTTACGGATGGGTCAAAGATGAATGGAAGAGTAGGAAGTGCTTTTGTCCTCTATTTTGGAGGAGACGAAATAGATTCTTTTACTTATCGTTTATCGGATAATTCATCTGTCTTTATGGCAGAAGTTTATGCTATAAATATACTCAGAAATTTAGAATATGGTGACTTAATTACTGACTCTCGTTCTGCGCTTATGGCACTTGACTCACTTAATGAAAAAAGAGCTTACGTCAATAGAATAAAAAGGAAAATTGCAAATTATTCCGGCAAAGTCAATCTCAAATGGGTACGAGCCCATAAAGGAACTAAAGGTAATGAAAGGGCGGATTATTTGGCTAAGTCAGCCATTGAAAAACAGGAAATAGATTGTTTATTTCATGAGACTCGAACAAAGATCCGATTAAAATCTAAGCAAGATATGATCAAGTCTTGGCAGAATCGCTGGGACTCTAGTAAAAATGGTAGGGCAACAAGAGAATTTTTTAAGAAAGTTTGTGTAAGGAGAGTTAAAGGTGACTTTTACTTGAATCAAATTTATACAGGACATGGAGTTTTCAGGACTCATCAACATCGTTTCTTTGGCAAAACCAATGTATGTCATTTTGGAGACGAAATCGGAGATATGCAACACGTTCTTTTAGAATGTCGACTTTGAAGTACTCAAAGAAATCAATTAAAGATTAGACTTGATAACTCATTGAATTTGTTACTAAGACAGGAGAAATTTCAAGCCTTCTGCCGTTTTGTAATTCAATCTCTTCTGAATTTGGAGATTGAAAGTTAGTCGCTGTTTCCCTTTATTACTGTATTTATTTTGTTTGTAACAGTGGAAGTTCCACTGATTTATTTCCTTGTATTATTGTATTTTGTATTATGTACTGTTGAAATAAAACGCCGGCGGAGCTGACGATCGACAGCCGGTTGTGAGTAGTTTTAGATCTTTGTTGGTGGTTGCTGTGGTGCCCAGACCAACACGTATGGGTTCAGACCGGGGTTCTGGTCCCGCTCAATGGAATGCCACGGTATCGGACTAGAAGGAGGTGGCACCAGGTGCGCCTGTGCCTCCGTGCTGACTGGGGTGCTGTCGTTGCGACTGCAATCTTCCCGGACGGCATCTGCCGGGACGGATTAACACTCTAGTTACTACACATGAGAGTCGGCCTCACCGCCCACTCCACCGACGCGCCTAAGTCAATGGAATCTTCAAAGCGGAAGTCCAACATACAAGCAGATAAATTCAAAGTTTATAATGTAAGTAAACAAGCCAGAAAACTCATCCTTACAAGATACCATCAGAAATGTTTCTCATTTCATATCGATGTCATTTTCCTGATTTATAAGCTAATGTCACACTACATTTAGGCCGCAGTACATGGGCAGCTAACTAAGCTAGAAAATGCAAAATGGAGTCAATTCACGGTCACGTGTCAGCTCAAAAATGACCGCGCCAGACGAAAGTTAGAGCCTTCTGCGGATCTATTGAGAGTCTCTCCGTAACGTTAATGGACTTAATGCATGTGACGTCACATCCAAGACATCAACACTAAAAATAATTGCTAGCACATGTTTTAAAATTATTTTGATTTCTGAATCACTGAAATCTAATTATAGATTAACGTTTTTTGTTTTTATTGCATGACTGTACAACACTTTGAAATCTAGTTATTCAATGTATTTTGTTACAAATTATAAAATAAAATATAAATGCTAACAAAGTAAATCTTCTTGCTAGCTAATTTTCTCAAATAAATAAACTATATACCTTTAATGTGAAAATAAGAAAAAAGATTTACATTGATATTTATTTATATAATATTTTCTCACTTTTTTTAACTTAATAGCTATTAATAAATGCTATAAAAAGTTTTCTAAGACAACTACACTCTTCTGAATAAATAGATAAAAATTTACAAATTTAATTGAAAATGTGATTAGAATAGGATTTATATTTGCATCAATTCAATTTTTAATTGTAGATTTTTTTAAAGGCAAATTATCAAACCATTACTAAAAATGCAAAAATTGAATTATTCACTGAAGAAACTTAAATAATAGGTTTTAGAAAGAAATTACTAGGATATTGTTGAGAAACACAGTAAGTGAATTTTCAAAAATATGATAGCGAATTGAAATTCAAGTACGAAATGATTTTAATGAAATTTGTTCTGTGAATATGTGTAATGTTTCAAATAATCACAATAAAAACAGTTTAATGCAAAATATTGTTTTATTACACAACAGAGCCCACTTTTCAAATTACTTTCCATGGTTGTATGAATATTTATTGTATTCAATTTCAGACACAAAGAAAAACAATGTTCACTATGCAAAAAAATTTGTAAATGATATAATTTAAAATTATAACACATAAAAATGGATTGTTCAGCTAACGAAAAAGATTATGGTTCCTCAAAATAATATTTGTAACTAGAGTAATAATATCTTTAACGCTTCATAAACTTTCTCAAACTACAATGGGAAAAGATTACAAACTGAAAATTAACAGAAAATATTTTTAGATTTTTTTCTCCTAGTATTTAACATTAGAAGAAATTTATTAGACATCTAGGAATTTCAAAGTTGCTTCTACTTTTGTACTGTAGAAAACTCATAAACTGATATGATGAAATAAAAATATTTTGAATGCATATGTATAAGATTTTATGTTTAAAATAACGAAGAATACCAACCCAAAAATAGAGTTGTTAAATTGTCAGATGAAGCCAATAATGTAGCAGAGAGACTTCAAATTTCGAGAGTATTTTTTAAAACCAAATCATCTCTTCAAATTTTCTTCGGTAGACAAATGCAATATAATTTAATAAACTAAGCACATTTAGGAAAGGTCAATAATTATAAAACAAAAAAGTTATATAAAAAAGTACTATAAAATAATCTAAACACAGTATGAAAAAAAGTTAAAGATGCATGTATATCTTGAATTATATATCAAGCCACTTCAAGAAAATCAATTACAACTGTGGTGCAAGCAAATACATGCAGTCACAGATGAAAAAGATTATCTTGTTGGCCAGATTTAAGCCAAAGGGCTGTCTTCTGTCTCCACAATGTACCTTCAAGTGTCGAACGCAGGTTCAGAAATATGAAATGGATACACATCCATTTTGAGGTTGAATATAAGGCATTTGGAAAATGCAGTTATCTTCATTCACAGAAAACAGATTTGCTTCATCATACTAAAAATTTATATGTAACTTTACAGTGAATATAAATTATTAATGCATGCTAAAAATAACATTCATTAATAATAAATCGCATGCATTACACTCTGTCCCAAAAGTTTATAGATTCTAGTAAATATATATGTTTTAGCAAAACGGAAAGGCATACAAACACCAATTACAAATATGTTTATTCAAACCATATGCAACTTGCATTCAATGAAATATTTAGAAAAAAATAACAATTTGTATTTCAATTATATAACAAAATGGAAATATTAGGTGTCCCAAAAGTTTATAGAATATATGACATTTCAATAAAAGGTGCTCAATACAATGTTCTTAAAAGCTTAAAGTCTTTCCATTTCTCAGTATGACATTGTATACACTTTTTTCCATCGATATAATGAAGGTTTGTAATATCTCTGGTTCCAAGTTGTACCAAACACTTTCAATGGCTGTCTTCAAGGCATTCACTGAATAAAATTGCCCTCCATTATCATATACCTTCCAAGACGTAATGCTCCACACATTGTCAATTGGGTTTAGATCAGGGCTCATCGGTGGGCACTCAAGAACAGTAACATTTTTCGAGTTTAAATAATTTTTCGTAGCATTGGAGGTATGGATGGGAGCATCATCATGCTGATATTACCAATTTCGTCCCCCTATGTTTTCTGCAATTGGCATAAGATGATTTTCTAGTGTTTCTATGTGTTTAGGAGAATTCTGTCGGTCATCTAAAAAGGCCAAACCCACTTAACCGTTGAAACTGAAAACCGCCCACACCATCACAGATCCACCACCACTTTGCCTACTGAAAAAGCTCCTGGGCACTTTTCGTAAATCATGCCAATATTTTATATTCCCGTTAGGTCCAACGAGGTTCCATTTTTTCATCACTGAAAAGGACAGCCATCCATTTATCACCATATGACATGTGATTACGAGCCCATTGTAATCTCTTACTAATGTGAAGCTTTGAGAGTGTTGATCGGCGAACCATTTTTGCGTGGATCATATAACCAGATTCTACAATTCATCTATGAACAGTGTTCTTGGAGATTTGCAACCGGGAAGCCCCAGTAATTTCACGAACCGACATTTTCTGACTTGAAAGCCATTCTTTGTTTCCGTCTATCACTGCGAATATCCATCACACGTGGTCTTCCCGAACGAAGTTTTGGCTCATATGGCGTCTTACGAGTTACTACACGATAAATCATGCTTTTAGAACGATTTAAAAGTTTCAATCTTTCCTTAACAGTCTTCAGAGCAATTTCAAATGCAGAATCTTACTCACTTCTTCATTAGAGAGCTACTACGCTTTAGGCATCTTGAAACGCAGAACAAACGAACGCTTTCCTTTTCTTACAACGTATTTATTAGGATCCAGATCGACGTCATGATTACCGATACCATATTTGCATAAAAATTGCATTTGTCTATAAACTTTTGGGACAGGTTATTTCAGTTTATTCGACAATTTAAAAATTGGCATTAAATATACGGTGTAGAACTGCTGTTTTTTCAATTTAATAGACATAACATATCTATACAGTAAGTTACATCGAAATACATCATATACAACAAAAAATATAGGCAAAATACAAGATTCTATAAACTTATAGGACAGAGTGTATAATAACATGCAATATTATAACATTATAATACATAACATGCATTAATAATAAATTATTAATGCACGCTAAAAACATATGTAACTAAATTTTTATTGATTTTCATACTTAATATAATATCAGTAATTTCCAAATACTATTATTATCAGCTCGATTTCAGAAAATCCATTATTATCAGAAATAAATTTTACATAAAATAAACATTTAAATATTTTCATATTGAAAAAATACTTTATACAATGGCTCCCAAAAGTGTTCGTACACTTACGATTTTCAATGAAATAGGGCTCTATCCATTAATTAAAATTAACATTTCAGAATAGGTATTTAATAATAAGATATATAATTTATTCTTAACAAAACTACATGAAATATTTTAAAAACATAGTAAAACTTTATTTTTAAGAAATAAATAATCAAAAAGTAACAAAAACATTATCTCACAAAAGTCTTCGTACACTGAAATATTTTCGGATAAATTCATAATTTAAATTATCGTCTGTCGCTTTATTTTTATTTTTGCATTGAGGTGGCATTAAAAAAAATCGTTTGGCTTTAATTTTGTTTGCTTACACCGTAATATTCTATTTATTAATTAAAAATGGCTCGTAGTCATAAAGAAACAACAATCAGCATTCGAAAATTGATTATTTTTCATCATAGCAGTGGTAAATCAGTTCGGAATATCGCTAAATTAGTTAATTTATCCCATTCTACAGTGTAGTATGTGCTTAAACGCTTTAAAGAAGAAAATTGGATCGAAAACAAGGTAAGGAAAGGTCGACCGGCAAAGTTAATAAAACGTGATCAGAGATTTATAATTAGAAAATTTGTGAAAAATCCACGTTTGAGTGCTTTAAAAGTTTCTGCAGAATTTAATGAAAAATTTTCTACTTCAATTTCACCTGAAACTGTTCGATGAGTTCTCAGAGCAGCTGGATTAAATGGGCGTTCTGCCCGTAGAAAAGTTTTTGTTAGTGCGAAAAACAGAAAGCTTAGGCTTTCCTTCGCAAAATCAATGTTAAATAAACCCAAAACGTATTGGAATAATGTCCTATTTGCAGATGAAAGCAAATTTAACATTTTTGGTTCCTATAGACGTATAATGGTATGGAGAAGAAAAAATGAGGAACTTAATCCCAAGAACTTAGTTGGAACAGTTAAGTATGGCGGTGTAGGTGTCCTTGTGTGGGGGTGCATGTCAGCATCAGGACTAGGTAATTTGGTATTTATTGATGGCATAATGAATCATGCTCTTTATATGAATATTTTAAGAGACAATTTAAAA
This sequence comes from Araneus ventricosus, assembly GCA_013235015.1. Taxonomy (NCBI): domain Eukaryota; kingdom Metazoa; phylum Arthropoda; class Arachnida; order Araneae; family Araneidae; genus Araneus; species Araneus ventricosus. Next base: position 34,480 of record BGPR01009583.1, read on the forward strand.
TTATCAGCCCAAAATTTGGATATTGGAAACAGCTTTGTTTTTTATCAAGATAACGATCCTAAGCACACGGCTTTCAACGTTCGCCTCTGGTGTCACTATAATTGTCCACAAAATTTGAAAACACCACCTCAATCGCCAGATTTAAACCCAATAGAACATATTTGGAGAGAACTGGAGGTTAAAGTATGAAAACAGGACATTGAAACAAAAAACGAACTAAAAACAGTAATGATGGAAGAATGGATGAACATTGATGCAGAAATTACAAAAAAACTAGTGAAATCTATTCTCAAACGTTTAAAAGCTGTTGTGGATGCTAAAGGATATCCTCCTAAATATTAATTTAACGAAAAATTAGAATATTTACTAATATTTAGCGATTTTTTTTAAAGTGTACGAAGACTTTTGTGAGATAAAATTTTTGTTACTTTTTGATTATTTATTTCTTAAAAATAAAGTTTTACTATGTTTTTAAAATATTTCATGTAGTTTTGTTAAGAATATATTATAGATCTTATTATTAAATACCTATTCTGAAATATTAATTTTAATTTATGTATAGAGCCCAATTTCATTGAAAATCGCAAGTGTACGAACACTTTTGGGAGCCACTGTATATATAAACGAACAGTTTTTACAAGTTACAAATAGTAGGTAAACTACAAGTTAAAAATAGTAGATACCAAGAACACAAAACAGATGATGCATCATGATAATAATAAATAGTTAATGAAACAATAATATAAATAGAATACAAATCGGAATAAGGGGGGGAAAAGCCGAGGACACTTTGCTAAAGAATACTACATATAAAATTACACTGTGAAATTACAAATTGTAATATGCAAATTAGGGTAAATGTGGAGTTTACGGTACCCAACGAAGTAAGTGGGTACCATGAACTCCACATTAACCCAAATTAGGTTTCAAATTATTAAATTAAACCATATTGGAGAACAATCTTTAGAAAAAGAAAATTAAAGTTTGCTCATACAAAAATACTAACTATGAGGAACCAGGACTCCAAACAGAGAATTAAATTTTAAAAAAGTAAAATATGAATGATGAACAATAAAGCATAATACGAATAAGTAAATACGAATAAAGCAATACGACTAAAATACTCAGATCAATTAACTAAATACCAAACACATATAAAACTGAATAAGGCAAAATTAAACTGAGGACACTTTACAAAAACACACTACATCAAAAAATTATTTCCCCCATACATATAAATGATAAGAAAACAGAAAAGAAATCAAATCTACTACTCGTCAAATAGCAATATCTAAAAATTAAATGCACCTTTTTAACATAATTACAATAACAATTAATAGAAACTATCCAGCAAAAAAATAAGTACAAATGACATACAGAAAAAAAATCATTGTTAGAAATTTTCATTGGTATCAATAAAAGTATTCATTTTTGGAAACAACTATTTAACATTAATTAAAGGGTTATGGAAGTTACACAACATGCAAGTAATAAAAAAAATAGAATTTATATTGTGTAAACTTGTATAGGGGATAGGTACCTCAAAATATTTGTATATTTTGATTCGGGATATAGCCCTTTCTACAATTACTCGAACATTTGATATCTTGTAGTTTTCAATTCTATCAGATGCATCAAACTGTATACAATCCTTTAAAAATCTAGGGCATTTCAATTTACAACTTATTTTTTGCAACTCTTGTTCAGTCTGAGAACCTTTATTTGCCATCACAACGCCATTTGGTTCTAACAGATCCATCAGTTGGCTTTTAATAAAGAGCTCCTTATCCGTATTCTACCACAATATAACGGTGAAATGAAGCTGATGGTCCCTGACGGCATAATGCCTATCATACCTTTTAAAGTATTTGTGTTTTTGTAGAAACTGAAGGTCATTTGCTGGACTGTTAGGTTTCTGTATTGGAAACTCAGTACAGTCAACAATGACTCTACAGTCTCTGTTTTCAGAATAGAACTGCCTTGGCATTGACTCGACAACTTTTGATTTCGAGGGAAATATATGTAACAGTTTAAGTTTTTCGTAAAGAACTGTCGTTACGAAAGTAAAATATCTTGAAACTGTTGAATCAGAAATTTCAAACAAAACAGATAAAAATTCATTTGAAATTCCAGTTCTTAATTTTACAAGAAACAGGAAAAAGAGATCAACAGGTCGCTTACAGAAATTTCCCGTTTGAAGGTCCTCTTCATCATTCAAAAAAGAATAAATGCAAGAAAACCTTTTTATTGTGAAACCTGTTAGTGCCTTCATCTTAGTGTCATTCGATATATTCTTAGGGATGAAGGCCTTTTTCCCAAGGGAATCTTGCAATTCTTTCAGCTCATCTTTTAGCTTATTTATCCTGTCCATAACATCGGAAAAAGTCTCAGTCTGTGATGAAACAGAGTGCATTCTACTGTAATCAGAATTTATGTAAGTTCTTTCAATAATTAATTCTTTTATATTTACATATTAAATTTCTGAACATGTATTTATTATATACCATATTAATTTTTCAACTTTAATGACACTTTTAATAAATAGTTCAACTATAATGCCAGGATTTCAGGCATATTTCCTGAAGTATTCACTAGATGAATAAATTATTAAGACATTTATCCACTAATTTTAAGCTAGGAGTGACAAATTTTGCTACGGTTGTTTGTTTACTTTCATCAATAATATACAGATTTTGATTTTGGGAAAACAAACATAAAGTTATAATTGTATTAAAATTTCCCAAACGATATTCTAAAAGATTATTAATTTTATTAAACTTTTGTCAAGTAAATCAGAAGTGCACTCACTGTTTTGTTCCGTCTGGCTGTATATTGTTTCCATCTGTTGCTGATGATGGCAAACCGACTCTTTGGTATCTGTTTTGGAGTTTTTTTCAACAACCTGCGTTCTGTAAATTGACATTGAATTTAGAAATTTTCTTCGAAGTGATCGGAACATATTATGGAACTAGAAGGTATAAAACCTTGTCTTCCAATTTCTTCAGCTAAAGTTGTAATAATTGAGAATTCTTGAGAGGAAACTTAAAAAACGTTTTATCTCGGCAATCAGTTTTGGCTTTAGCATTAGAGCATCCAATGACACAACAGTATCTCATTTCATTTTGATTCAAATATGGAAAGAAATAAGACTGAAAAGTAAAGCAACTAAAACGTAAATAATACTTCCGCTTCGTAGCGAGGCGGAAGATGTTAACGGCAGACCCATCGGCATAAATGGTGCGGATTAGCGTTTAGATGACATGCGCAGCTTCGGCCATTTTGAGTAGACCCCATTTAATAAAGTCCCAGACGTCCATTGGTACATCATCCTGTAACATCTTCAGAAGTTCATGAGAACTGGAGGCGGTGTGTATAAAAAGCTTTCCAGTCAATGAAATCTGCGTAGTCTGTAGCTCCAAAGTTAACAGCAGGAATAACGAATCTACGAACAGAATTTCCTTCTGGGCCAATTTCAGCATTTATAACCAATGCACTATTGGATTATATTAGCAACCTTATTTTTTTGGGATGTGACGGCACAGTCGTTAACACTGGAGTGTTTAATGGTGTAATTCGCTGGCGTGAATTGAAACTTCATCGACCAATTCAATGGATTATCTGCTTACTTCTACGACACCTACTTGAGCGCAAGTCTTCTGACCCCTCGTCTTACACCCGAGACATTGGACGAAACCTGAAGCATGCGAGAAACTGCCACTTGTTTCTTTTAATAGTAGTGAATATGACTTGCCAGGTATTGATCCCACCAACTTAAGTTGTGATCAGAAATGCTTATTAGACATTTGCACAGCCATTAGTTCTGGCGTTGGTTCTCCAGATCTAGCGAAGCGTCAACCGGGCACGTTGAATTTGGCCCGCTGACTAACAACTGGAAATCGAATTTTGAGGCTTTATATATCAACAATCAAACCCATCAAATGAGTTGATAACTTTGGTTGTATTCATTCTAAGAGTTTACGCACCCTCATGGTTCCGAATTAAAGTTCATAATTTCACAAAGGATGGTGCTAGACCCTTGTGGCATTTCATTAGCTCACCTCTATACTTGCCTAAGAAGTATCGTGATATAATTGAACCAGTTATTTCTCGCAACGCTTACTTAGCGGCTCCAGAAAACATGCTTTTGGCTATGTTAACTGATGAGAGATGCCATATTGGAACCCTTGCAGCTCGGCGAATTATCAAGGCAAGGGAAATTCGCCCAGATGGTAATTGTGTTCGTAGATTCGTTTTTCCAGCTGTTAACTTTCGAGCTACAAACTATGTAGATCTCATTGACTGGCAAGCTTGTAATGTCACACCGCCTACAGTTCTAAGACATATCAGTTCTCATGAACTTCTGAAGATGATACAGGACGATGTGCCAATGGACGTCAGGGACTTTATTAAATTTCCTTCACACACGCAAGCAGTTGAGAGAATTGTGAAACTCGTCACTGAAGCCTCCAGAAAGAGTTGGACCGCATAATAGGGACGGATTTATCAGAACTACAGTAGAATCCAGAAAATAAATGTTCCAATTTGAGTACAAAAAAAGACCACAAAGATAGTGCTGTTGTAATTTTGTATGTTTCAAAAAAAAAAAGTTTGAATCAAGTTTCTATTCGCATTATAATGATATAAGTAAAACGTGTATTTATTTAAAAATTCGTCTTTAATTTCCAAACTTCACCGTCGTTGAGGCGGCAGAAGCTATTAATATATAATTCTGAAATTTTGTAAAGGTGCTGTTGTTAATAGATAGTAACTTTTAAGCATTACCGCAAACCGATCAACAAAATCTGTGATTTTTTATTAGTTTTTGAATTTTGACCATTTTTAGTCCAATTTTCACAACTTTTTGCCCTTTGAGGCGACAGAAGATATCAATTCAGAGTTATAAGATTTCGCACACTTTTTAATGATGAAAGTTCGCAATTTTTCCGCACTACCGCAAAAAGATCTAAGAAACTTAGACTTTTTCGGCCCGCCCTAATGAACATCTCTAACCTTTTAGTACAACAAAAGAGAATCTTCCATATTTCTGCAACAAAAATAATTGTACTTGCAAAGTATTCATAATTTATATAGTATTTTATTTTGTATTTATTTGTGTCTGAATTGAATAAACAGCATTTGTTGAGATAAAACAAACACAATAATATTTATTCATGTTAATTACTTTTAAAGAAACATTAAATTGAAATGCGGATATTAAGGATTTCATAAATATTTGATTGATGATAAAATTTCTCAAGGTTTTCAATATTCATACAATAGTTATTTTTAAACTGTCAGAATACTAATAAGAAGATTTAGCAACAATATGCTTGTTGAATTACCTGAATGAAGAACCAGCTTGTTTGGAATCAATATTTATACATAATAACCTTAATTGGTATTTTCCAACATTAATATAATATCAAAAATTATTTCAAAATTTTACTTACACAAGTATACATTCATAAATAAAATTACAGCCATTTTCAAATAACATTAGTTTACTATACAAATATCTATATAATACTGTTTAAGTATAACTAAAACAGCATTATTAGTCTTTTGCACATAATGATGCATTGTTTACATTTCAGTATTACTAGCTAGAGCTAGTATACTGAAAGTGAATACTAGCTCAATGCTAGCTTTGAATACTAGCTCAGAGCTAGTGTTCAAAACATATTTCGTATATATCTGAAGCTTCTTGCTATGCAGCTGCTTATAAAAGTGAACTGGCATTTTAAATATTCTTTTGCTGATATCTCTTAGATGTTTTAAAAATTCTAGGTATGCAAATGACAATTTCACATATTTGCTTTTCAAAAAAATTCATATATCTGTTTAGTTGTAAATTGTGTATGCATGCAAATACAATCATTTTCAGAAAACATAGGTTCATAACATTAAAGGCTAAGATACTTTTAAAAAATATGCACAAAATAACATTACAAATTTTTATACATAACAGTTCCTTGTTTACATTGACGAGAAAATATTCAATACATATTTTATATGCGATGATGAATATTCTTATAATTATATAGTTTCTTACAAAGATATACAGGTATTTAAAACATCCATCTGAATAAAATATTTATAGATGCATTTTTTAAAAATTATTTTCAAAACTATACAAATATTATGAAATTTCTGTATCCATCATTTTATTTATGAATGAGTATGTTCTTTATACAAATAGTACAATAAATAATTATATAAGTTATTAGTATTTTAATCAGCATTATCAGGTAAATAAACATATTCTGTACAATTAACTGAGGCGCAGTTTGGAGGACTGACAAGAACAGCTTCCAATAGAGCATCTATTATTTTTCCATTTGCAGTGAACATTATTACTGCTGGAGGAACTGGCTCTTGAGACATATGATAATAATCTACTTCCAATATACCCTCTGAAAACTTCCATCCATAATGTGAAGGACATAGTGCAATAATAAACTCCTGTTTATTCCAGCTTGGTAATTTGCTTAATAATGATTAAATGTTTTTGAAGAAAATTTTTATTTGGAGGAAGGTTGGTATCTGATAAGCAAGATTGTAAGATTCAATGTGAAACTTAAAATTTATAAATGCCCAAAAATTGGGTGTTTTGCAAAAAAAAAGTATTTACGAATGGGGATTCAAAATTTAAATTCCTAAATACACAAAAACTGGTTGGATTTTTTTTTGCAATTAAAGTATTTAAGAATGGTGATTAAAAATGAAACAAAGTATCCAAAAAATGGCTATTTTGAGAAAAAAATTGTATTTGTGAAGTATTCTTCAAAATGAAACATAAAATTTATAAATATTCAAAAATGTATTTTGCAAAAAAAAGTATTTGCGAGTGAGGATTCAAAATGAAACATAAAATTTATATATATAATACATAAGGTATAATATTTTTAAATCAAAGTTCTGACCAAACTTTTTTTTTAAATTGCTATCAGGATTCAGAATAAAATATTCCAGAATTTAAACAGGATCGGAGGATAATTTAACTTTTTTGGTTTGAAAGAATGACACTTAAAATGAAATAATAATTTTGAAAACTGTTTGTTATACAGATAGGGCTCGTGAAATTTCTGATTCTTAATTTTCTCAGAATCCCATACTACAAGTCAGCCAGTCTTGTTCTGATTTAATGAGGAGTGATTTACTCTCTTCACATGTATTAATATTATGGAAAATTTTATGTTGTAAAGAAAAAAATGGGAAAGAAAAAAAGCACTTGCTTGGAACTTTTTAATGTTAAAAAAGATAAAAGTATACTGTGATGTTGAGTATAAGCATGCCAATTTAACCAAATTGGAAAAACACGTAAAAAAATGTTTCAAATATCCTGTTGGGATAAAAAAATGGTTTTTGAAAGGGATGCAATAGAAAATTAATATAGTTTTAAACAAATTCAAACTATGAAAACTACATCAAACTTTTAGTTTCAAGAACATTTAAGTACTGATTGTGATGATTCATATGAAACCCGCCTAGCAGTAAAATGCCTGATACATCTTAAAATAATATAAAAGTTTCAGCAATAACCATTATTTAACACATTCACTATAATTTTTAAAACTATTAGAACTGAAACATCTAGTAACTTTCATCAAAAATTGTCTGGTTCTTTGACTTATTAATCCAAAAAGAATTATGAACAATTGTATCTTTCAGTTTAGTTTCCAGTATCAGCTCACTATAATTTTAAAACCAAATACAACATTCCCTTTTTTAAAATTTAGTTTAAGAAAGAGTTTTTTTAAAGCTAAAATAACTCTTTTTTTTTTTTACGAAGCAGCAAATACAAAACTATTAATTTATTCATTGTAATTAAAAATGGTATTTTATGTTAGAAGCATGATGTAGTAATGAATTTGATTTTTCTGATTAAATATTTTAGTTTTTATAAAACTTAATTAGTTTAATTTTTATTAATTAAATTTTTTGATTATTTAAAATTAAATTATATTACTTATCTGGGTATCTATTTACAGACCATTATATGTATTTTATATGAATAGAGTGAATTGAAAAATGAATACCCAGGTAAATACTCATTTTAGGTATCTACCCTTAAAAATAAATACCCAGGTATTTTACATCACTGATTATAAGACTTCGTTACAAAATTTAATTTAATTTTTAGAATCCCTGAAGTCAAAGCCTCTGAAAAATAAAATGCGCCTTTCGACCGCAGGACGTTAATGGCTTTTTCACGACCGAAAGAAGGGGTCTGATTCCCGTACCTCGGTCGTTTCGAACATCTTGCTTTACTCTAGGAAGTGATGCATTTTTGCTGCGCTCTCAGCAAATCAAGCTATCGTCTGCGATATTTTTGTTTATGGTTTCAGATTCAGTTCCAGTTTTGAATCGCCAAAGGAACTATGGAGAAGCGTACATTTGCTTCCCAATTCGAAATTATGTTGGATTATTTTGAAAAATATCCACAAATTTTAAGTGGGAAAGTTGATCGCATCTTTTCAAAAGACACCAAGGGTAAGAGGTTGGAAGATTTAACTTCTGCTCTTATAAGATGCATTAAAATGCATCTTTCTTGCTTTCATAAGTCCATTGTTAAGGGGGTGTTAAACCATTTATCTTTTACAAAATATATATATTTATAATAATATTATACATTTATAGAACATAAATTGCAATTTTTTTTCAATATATTGATGTAATTTTACCAGTTTTCTAGAGAGAGGAAAAGTAATAAACTTTTTTCCATGCCAATTATTTTAACATGAATAAATCTTATAAATTAATATTACAAACCATTTGTTTATTTTTCCAAATACATAAGAAAATAAAACATGAAAAAAAGTTATTAAATTTAGCAAGTTTTCACAACATTAAAAAAATTACATCTTTATCAAGGAACAAGAAAAATTCTTTTATTGTCAGATTTTGCAATTACTTTGTAAATATTTGACAAATTTCTTTGAATTAAAATCCAAATAAAAAAAATTGTAATGATATATAAGGAATGAGGAAAGTCATTCCACACTCAATGTTTAAAAAAATGTTAAAATGTCACCCTAATTTAATTTAATAAGAAAATATTAAGTAATTAAATCTTAGATAATTATCAAATATCATTATTGACTATCTTGATGGAGTAGTAAAAGATTTAACTGCTTTTAAAGATTTAATTACTTTAGAGTGTCGTATTAAATTATTTAAATTCGATAAAAGATTTAACTACTTTTTAAAAAATCTAAAGTAATTGATAAATTCTTCTTCGGATTGGTCAAATGGATTACATTTATGCCGATAACCCCTTTCAAAACACAATTAACGTCTTAGCAGCCTCCATTTTAAACGAAAATTTGATAAGTTCTGATAACAAAACAACACTTCTCGCTAGCGAATAGCGTTTACGTCAGGTTCAGAGCTGGCGAGAAATCGGAGTCCTTTTTTCGACCGAGCGAGATCCCAACCGGTTGGAAAAACGGGTACGAGAATCTCACTTGTCGTTAACGGGCGGGAAAAGGGACGTCTCCCAACCCAACCGGGGGTACCAGAATAGACCCGTAAGGCATTCTGATTGGTCAGAATAATGGAAATTTTATAACTTTAATTTCTTTGTATTAATTAATTTTAGTCGATCCAATGTAGAACATTAAATTATAATTTTTTTCATATTCTTTTCTTTGTTTAATTTCAAAAGTTCCCCCGTAATCTAATAATATTATTTGAACGAAAGCGAGGCTTGTCCTGCAGCCTAATTTTTAAGCATTATCAGAAATGCCGTAACTTAGCATATGACAAAGGTGAACTGAAATGAAAAGCTTTTTCTGGCAATTTAAATTTGTTTTCAAAAGTTATGTGTTTGTTTTGGTTTTGGCGGTGTCCTCAGCAATGCAGAGCTTACGATAATTTAGTTTTCTTCTTTTTTTATCAAGTGATTTCATTATGAGTGAAGAAAAATACAGATTCCTCGTGGAATGGTTTGATCCAACGATGAAAATAAAACGAAGATTTATTTTAAGTTATTACCCTTCCGATGGAAGTGTTGATATGTACGACATAGGATCTAAACGATTATTCCTTCGTAGGATTCAGTGTGATAATGTGGGTCTCGAAGATTTATTCATCGGAAGTATAGTTAATGTTTTATCGAGACAATTGTACATTATCGATTTTGGTGATCGAACAACAGCAGAAAGGTTTTCTCGTGAAGTGGAATCGACGATTTTTATTGTGAACGAATCCGGATTCACGAACCTCGGCAGAATAATCTCAGTCTTAGAGGATAATGACCTTGCTATAAATCGAGGCAAAATCATTGATAAAGAAAAGAGCGGATTTAATGCTAGTTCTTTCGCGACGAAATTAAATAAAAAATTTATGATAATGGAAGTCCGAGGACAAAATGCTAGAAACATTGTGAGAAAACTGGTAAATCCTGAATCGCCGATCGAACGACCGCTTAGATCCAACTTGGGTGAACTGGCTGGACACTGTCTAGGTCCAACTGACGACAGAGGTGCCGAAACTGAAATTAAAGTATTTTTCCCGTCTTCAAAAGAAGTGCACTGCAATACTGCCGTCTACAGAAATTCTACCTGCTGTATACTCAAACCACATGCAGTGCGGGAAAAAATAGGTGGTAGAATAATCCAAGATATTGTTATGGCTGGGTTTATAATTTCAGCATTAGAAGTGGTAACTTTCAATCTAGGTACAGCATCTGAATTCTTGGATGTATATAAAGGAGTTGTTGCTGAATACAAAGACATGGTAACACAGTTAATGTCTGGCCCTTCAATAGCTCTCGAAATATCCAAGCAGAATTCAAGTAATGTGTTTGAGGAATTCAGAACATACGTTGGCCCGGCAGACCCAGAAATTGCTCGAAAAATAAGACCTGGCACTCTGAGAGCCAGTTATGGTTATGATAAAATAAAAAATGCTGTGCATTGTACTGATCTGCCAGAAGATGCCTCATTGGAATTAGATTATGTATTTAGGGTATTGCCTGCCTAGTTCGAAGCCAATGCTTTACGTCTTAACAAAGAGTTTAAATAATTTCATAAATGGTGTTATATATTGAAAATTGACAGTGAAAGCTTTTTCATTCTAAAATTACAAATATTTTATATGACTCTTCCAAAGATTGATTTATTACTTGATTAGTTTCTTTCACTCAAAATATATTCTCTTTTATATGCATTATAAGATTTATAGATTTAGAGTAGTATTGCCTGCCTAGTTCAAGGCTAATGTTTTACATCTTGCCAAAGAGTTTTAATATTTTTATAAATAGTTTTATACATTTAAAAATGACAGTAAAAGCTTTTTTTATATAAAAGAAACAAATATTTTTTATGACATTTATTTATCATTTAATTAGATTCTTTCACTCAAAATATATTCTGTTTTATATCCATTATAAAATTTATAGATTTAGATTGTTTAAACATATGTTTAATATTTGAATTTAAAGCTTATCTCATTCATTTGTAATGATGGGTTTTCCATTTGCAAACTTCATTGTAAAGTTTTAATAAAATTTTAAGAAGTGTATTATAAAAACTATATTTATACTCTTTTAAAACATATTGTATAATTGTTATTTATATTTGAATAAAGAGTTAAAATGCTTATATCAACAAATTCTTAAATATGTTTCTTGTGTATATATTTCTACTTCACATGGTTGAAGGATATCAAATTTAAAATACTTATTGGCTGTTATTAGTTTAATAACTGAAATTTTATGAGTGTTTTGAATAGGTTATAACAAATGTAAAAAAAAATACATATAAAAAATATTTTTTAAAAACATACTTTTATTAGTGTACTAAAATGTATAATTTTCTGTTTTTTTAATTTATAATTGATTATTATAAATATTATAGAATCTTGAAATAATTTTTCTCAAAATCGCTTCCAGGTAGCACAAATTGTGTGGAATCAAAATTTCATTAAATTAATTAATCAATAATTAAGTTCTGTAAATATTAAAATAGTGTTGTTTTCGAGAAACACAAGTGTACAAAACTCTAGCACAGTTGGAGGTCATTGAAAAAATCAGTTACAAAATACTGTCTTTAAAGCATGCAAGAAGACAAGTTACATAGAAGTGCTTAAAAAGAGGGCATTAGAAAGGAACTGATATAAATGAGGTATTAACTTGGACAAATTTGTTTATTAGCTATATAGTCCATCTCAATTAATATAATTATTTCCCTCACAGAAAGAAAGTAGCTCTAAATTTTACATATAGTTGACAGTTCAACTATCTGGAAAACTAGAAATCATAGTGAATTGAATATTGTTTAAATTATGTAGTTTGAAGGTTTATTATTAAGTTACAAATCAGATATTAATATCTGATTTGCGAAAGTAACATAAGACTTAAACCAATTGGTTTGAGTCTTATGTTGTTATGTTTAAAAATAGGTATTTGCCTTGAAGTTAAAAGACGGGAAAATATGTATAGGAATCAGCAAATTGTAATGAATGGCACCTTGCATATATGTCAAGAAGAAGGTTAATTTAATTTTTTTAAGGAAAAACCCTCCTTTAGATAAGGGTAAATATACATTGAATTTTTTTTTTTACTTTACATTTGCCAACATCTTGCAAATGGTGCAGTGTATTTGTGACACAGAAAGAAACTTCAAATCAACAGTCTTGGCATCTAGGATAAACAATTTTATTTACATTTTTACAGACCTTTCAATGGTTTAAGCAGCAGTTTCACAGAGTTCTCCTCTGGCCAAAACAGTCTGCCTTCAATTTAGTGTGTGTGTTTTTTTATACCTCTTCCAAGGTAAGGGTTATCTCTATTTTACTCTCCACCCTAAGCTTTCTCAGTTGACAAGCCATCCCAACTTGGATAGTTTTGGATTGTTGATCAAAGGATTCTTATTGGGCAGTTACTTGTTCAGCTATTAATATACTCAATTGATAATTTATCATGTGAACCTGGAAATGCTAATAATCACAATTTTTTTTTTTAATCCATCTACTAAGCTGTTATATTACCATCTAATGTAAAAATTGTGAGGTAAATGGAGAACAAAAAATGAATACTTTCTGCTTGAAGAGAGAATTTTTTAATGCTTGTATAATTAGATAAATTTTGTTTTGTAACCTAATAAAAGATAATTACTTAGAATTTCAAAATGCTTCAGTCTTCATATGAAAATCAATTCATTTTTGAAATGGGCAACAGGTGCATTTAAACTAATAACTGACCTTCATTCCATGCAAAGGATAAATGAAAGTGAGAACTGTCGAGAATATTTGAAATGAAACTTTGTTGGTAACGAAACTCTTCATATGACTAACAATTCTTTGCAAACAAATGGCATTTAAAGAACACTAACTTTAAAATACTCTTCGTACTTTCTGAAGCATTGTGTGAATAGTAAAAGCATGCCCCTGAAGATCTCATAGACCTTTCCTGCACCCTGCCTACCAAGCCTTTCCGGCTAAGGTGACCTTGCAGTGTGAATGTGAACTTGACCATATTTTCTGTAACAAAATTTCTTTCAACTTTTTTTTCACTTATTCTATGATTTAATGTTAACTTACCAATGATATTTACAGTTAGTACAATCTTCCCCCCTCTGGTAATTTATATTAGGTGCTTAACTTTTATTTTCTACTAGCTCTTTCCAGCCAGAGAACAATAGATGAAAGGCCCATGAGTGTAATGAGTGCTTCCTAAGATCTCCCTTCCTCCACTGGAAATGACATTTAATCCAATGTTTCCCAACCTTTTTTGTGCCATGCCCCACCTAAACCTTTCTAAAATTCTTATGCCCCCTATGTAACATGCACATAATTTTTAATATTCAAAAATTGAATTGTTCACTGAAGAAACTTAAATGATATGTTTAAAGAAGAAATCACTAGAAAATTATTGAAAAAAAAACACAGTAAGTTTTCAAAACATATAATGGAGAACTGAAATTCAAGTACACAATTTTAATGCAACACTTTTCTCTATTATTTTAACAATTATTTATTATGAAATTAACTGAGATCCTTGGGCTTCATGCAAAGAGATCCAATGTTAGGTTTCAATTTAGTTGGCTTCAGTCTCCCAATTTTTCTTTCTTTTTAATTTTTGAATTGCCCTCCTGTAGGGTGTGCACCCCATGTTGGAAAACGCTGCATTTAATCCAAATAACTTCTCTTCTAAATTCTTACATTCAAGTGCATCTTACATGAATCATAATACAAGTCTTGTTCTTGAATTAATGAGTTATCGGATTTGAAGCAACAAAGGCTGCTATCCCCAACAGTCTTGTTATCCAAGGATGATTCTGAATTAGATAAGAGTTCAAAAATGTGCTATAGATTCCACTGTCGTTAGGTAGATGTTTATTTTGCTATTTGTAGAGCTTCAAGATTAGATGGACACATGATACTCAAGTTAACATACAGTTAAGTGTTAATTGAGACATGATTACTCTATTGTGTTAATAAATATCCTTAATTTTTTTTGTAAATGTCCTGTGTTTTAAACAGTTTCATTTGTGTTTTTCTATATCATTTCTTTTATTATGGTGAAAAAAAAATCACTTCAATGATGAGCTTAAAGAACATCCATGTGAGGTCAGTGATATCAATATGAGTCATAAAAATAGATTAAATGCTATTGAAGTAGCCTCGAAATACATATAACAGCAAGAGGGAACTTCATGTGACACTTTTCATTCAATGGAGTGCCATACGAGCTCAGCTTATTTAGTTCATTATCATCTATTATTCAGTTTGTCTTTTTCTTAATTCCAAAACACATAAACTTTGGTATATTTCAGTAATTAACTTCTTAAAAATAATAATTGTTTTGGTTATAATATTTGTGCATACAAACATAGAGTAAATAAATCAAAATTCCGTACAATGAGTGGTTTTCTTTGACTGGTGAGAATCTTGTTAAAATTTAAAAAACTCTGACAACACCCAGCGTCATCAACAAGACAGCAAGTTTCAGTGGTGTTGACTACCTTACAAAATTTGCCAGTGTTCGAAAATATAAAAGAAATTTTATCTTCTGCTTTTTTATTTGCAGAAACAAATCTTGCATTATCATCAATTTTAATTAGAAAATTAAAAGTAACTCAACTTACAGATGTCTTCAAACTTGACCATCTGTATTTTGCTCAATTCAATATTTTTATTTTATTGATTATGATATATTTTGAAGGTTTTTAAATAGTTATAAAGCTATTTTGTTTACAATATCTTCAATTAGTGTATACATACAACAGAAACTGACGAGGTTGTAAAACGTATCACTTAACAGTTTGTATAAATAAATTGAAAGAGAATAATTTGGAATTCTAATAATAATATATTCAGAATAAATTGGAAGAGAAATTTATAAGAAATGCTTTTATGAAAACAAAAAAAAAGTTTCAAAAATTTGTGTTCCTTCTGTTAAAAAAATCATTTACATATTAAATTTCTGTAATTTAACTCATATCCTTATTCTTAATACATTGGCAAACTAAGTGCAGATAGCATAATTCTATGAGAAAATCATTACATTTTCTGACCAAACCTACACCCAATCTCCCTTATGCAAGCAAGTAAAAAAGAACAGCTTTATTCTATATTCAGGTAGAATTCTTCCAATTTCTTATATTTAATAATTTTATACATTTCATATTGGTATTGAATAAAATTTGATTACACAAGGAAGGAATTTCGTTTAGTTGTTCAGAGAAATCACAACCATATCTTTGTAATATATGCACTTTAGCCTCTCAGAAAACACTGAATCCAGATTATCTCGTGCAGTATTTCCCCTGAATAGAATTCATGATTTTGATTGCAATTGTTTCTCTTAAATTTTTTTAACGCTGGTTTACTTAGTTCACATCAGGGATAATTATGGTGCAGATTTTGTACTTCCTCAAATCTGGATTTGTGAAAAGTAACTCACTTTTCTCAAATTTCGTTTCAGTCACTCAGATTTATTATACGTAGATATTATGACAGAATGCAGATCCTAGATCATTGATAGTCTAGATGGTGTACAGACTACAAAATAAATTATTTATTCTCATTAAATGCAAAAATATATTTGAAGTTTTGGGGTCAAGAAAGGCCCTCTCAAAATTGTACTTAATTTTAGGGATACTAATTGAATAATTGGACAGCTTGCAAATAGTCTTTGCATTCCATGAACCTGTCTCCTCTAGCTAGAAATACTATACATTCAATACATATTAACCCCTTAACAGTTTCATTTTCTTTGCTATCTAATAGGATTAACTCTTCTGTTTTAGAAATTGATTGTAATTTTCATTCATTTCAGAAGGCATAGAATACTTGGTGTTTATGGATTCTATGTAATTTTTGAGTCAAATTATAAAGCTAATTAATGATTAAATTTTGGTTCAAAAGAATAAAAATGTGATAATTGAATGCACGTATGGTGTACAGGCACGACTGTTAATGGGTAATTTTAATTGAATAACTGTACAGCTTGCAAATATTCTTTGCATTCCATGAACTGGTCTCCTCTTGCTAGAGGTACTACATGTCCAATACATATTAATATGCGAACTTCAGGTTCTGATCTAATACTTAAAGGAAAGTGAGAAGTTGTGAATATTGCCATTATGAATTTTTACTCCACAATTTCTGGATTTTTTTTAATGGGGTGACAACTGTCTAATACATACATTAAAGATGCTTTCTTGAAACAACGTTCACTGTTTTTAATTTAAATACTGCCATATGTATATGAAAAAACCACTGCATCAAAATCAGTAAGACACATATTGTTTGCAAATATCTTTAAAAAAATTTGTTACCTTTTCATGAAATTTATTCCATAATTATCAAACAGTTACTTAATTTTGTCACCATTTTTTTAATCAGGGATGAGATTGGCAAAAAAGCAAAAAGACTGAAATCATACACGAGCAAAACATTTGTACCATAATTTATACGCGAAAGATGTTTTAAGAAGTAAAACATCAGAACACGCAATATGATGAAAATATTACACTAGAATAATTAATAACTTAATTATTTATAATTCAGTATGTATAAATAAGAAAAATAATATTAAATATTATTAAATCATTCACATTAAAAGTTAACAAAGAAGTTTAACACATCATCAGGTGCACCAGAAAATACAAAATTAGACATTAAAACATTTACCACCTGTACATCACTGCGATTCAACATCCAACAGAAATCTGAGAAGAATTATATTTAATAGCCTTTTGATAAAAGTTAGCTCAAAAAATAAAGACAAATAACTTCTTTTGCTTCATGCAATTGTGTAAAGTGTATTAGCTCTTTATAAATTATAATAATGTATCATATACTGATTTCTGTTTTATTTCTTTTATTTTTATAAATTTTTGAAAAAGTAACAGCACAATGATTTTGCACCTTATAAAGCAAGAGGGGGTCGAGATATTGTACAGTTACAATGACAGATTCATTTAGCATTATTGCTATTTGAAACATTTCCTAAATTATTAAAGAAGTGGTTTTCTTCCGTTTTTTTAATTGTGTGGCTTTTGTTGGTAACAGATCTCCATTAACACGCTTCACCCCTTGTTTTGGAGGCCTCCTATCTTTGACAGATTTTTCTTCAATAAAGGATGTGTTTGCATCCTCTGCAAGTTTATTTGCAGTAGAGGCTAAAGTTTTTGTACAGTCTTCATTAGTATATCTTTGTTTAGTTACTGGCATAGTTTTCGGAACTACACTATCTCTAAAATGCCTAGGTAAATCATGTTTTTTTTTTTTTATTTATGTCTTATTCTCTGCTTTTTTGTTGTATTTACACATAGCTTTTTAGCTGCCTCTTTTGACAGGAGTTTCTTTTTTTTTTTTATGTAGTTTATTTATTTGTTTTTGTTCCATTTTTTTTTTATTTCTTCATCTTGGTACGCCCTACAAGATTACCTTAAGTTTCCAACTAATTTTTTTTTCAACATGTTCATGCAAAAAAAAAAAAATCTTTTTCTTTTTTTGGCAAAATATGCCACAGAGGTTTTGTTTTCTGTAAAAAGGTGGTATTTAATACTTTGAATGACGGAATGTTCATCCTTGTAGAGCTTGCCGATATAATGTTGATTCGTCAGTAGAAGATGAATTAGCTAGTTTCCTAGCCGGTGGAGTTAAGCCGCACAGTCGAGCATATTTTCCCAGAATTTTCTTTCGAAAACAGAAGATAGGAAGGTTTCTTTTCTTTGTGTAAAAGCAGAATTTTCGGAAGAAAAAGCAAATTTTTTTGCGGTAAAAAAAAAAAAAACGAGAAAAAAAGACAAAAAAGCGGAATTTCTTCAAAATAACAAAAAAGCGGAAGAATCTCATCCCTGTTAATAGAGTGTTTTATATTTTGATGAAAAGCAAATTATATTAGGGTAGTATGCTGAAATTGAATTTTACATATTGTGTTCAATTTGAATCTTACATCACTATTAGTAAAACAAATTTCTGAGCATACACATGAATAAAATTTTGAACATATCCAAGGCGAGTTTAACTTTTTAAAAATAGGGCTTATTGACTTAAAAGAAAAGCATTTTCAGTAAATTTATTCAAAAAAATATTTCATGACATCCACATCCCTGCTTTAAATTTCCCGACTTTACCTTTTAGCTATTAAAGTTATTTAAACAACATTTTTTTTTAAAAATAGGCATGTGTGTGTAAAACTTGTTTACTGTGTGAAATAAATATTTTGAGACCTTGAAATCTTTCCTTTGATATAATAGCATCCCCCCTCCAAAAAATGTTGGAATAATTACGAGATGAATTTGGGAAATCATAATTAAATAATTTTCAAATGACATGAGAAAATCTATTTCACAAGTTCTACAGTGCCAGCAATTTTTTAAATGATTTTAATTTTCCTTGCGAGAGAGAATTCTTTCAGATAGTGAGTATTTTATGTCAAAACAATTTTTCCTAAAGTTACATACATATTGATACCATATTTAAAAAAACCGAGAAATTGACTTGGAATTTGTTGCACAATTTAAAACAAAATGAACTTGACAAATGCCATTTATGAAATATTTCTGTACTTTTTAAATTATTCAAAAAAAAAAAAAAAATTCAACCAACAGGAAATAAACAGCTACAAATTTGTTTATTTTGTATAAATCCAATAAATACATGAACACAACTTTTCAGCCTAAGTTTCCACCTGTAACTTGAAAAATCAATGAACAGTAACAGTTCAAAATACAGCAATCACTTTTTAAACATTTATAAAGTTTTTAAAAATATAGTACGAAACAAATTAATTGTTAATCACAAAAATCTGCTTGTGGCCTAGGTCATTAAACCTGACTAGTTAGTGGGAAAACAAACATTAATAAATAATTACACATAAAATTCATACACAAATGTTTGATTAATAACAAAGTAGCTTCCTCCAAAATTCCCACTGAGTATCAGATAAAATGACTAGTTTACAGAGCACTTTGGAAATAGCAATGTTTAATAAAATGAATGAACTAGGACATAGAAAGACAAACATTTCTATAAAGTATAAGTTTCACTACAAAAAAAAAGCTCTACACTTTTATAGATATATATATAAATGAAAATGCACCAAATTATTGTTTTAAAATGAGCAGTCAAAAAATAGGTTCAATTTTAAATTAAAAAGAAAATTTAAAACAATTTAATATTTTTTCATTTCGAAAAAATGATGTATATCACTAAAAACATTCAACAGCTTAGAATTAATAAAGGATTAACTTTATATTAAATATTATATTTTCTGAACTGTCATAATAATATGATTTACAACAATTCCTGCAGTATTTTCAAGTTACAATATTTAGAATTCAATCTGTCCCACAGCAAGGTATGGCTTAAATATGTTATGTCATACAAAATAAAATGCACAAATTCTACCTTGATGCTATATGAAACAACTAGAACCACATAAAATTCCAGAAGTTTTGAAGTGAATTAAAAGAAAAAGTTTTCGCTGCCTTTGGCAAACTGTTGATCCTGTATTTCTAACGATAAGATTCTAACATCTTTCAATTGATTCATTTTGATACTTAATTTATGATGCAGCTATTTTGTTACAAATTTCATCTGTGAATTCAGAACACTTAGCTTTACCACCAAGATCAGCTGTTCTCACCTGGAAAAAAAAAATTATTTATTCATTTTTTGAGTTAAATAATCACTTAGTACCCAAGATTAAATAGGAAAATTTCTCTCGTCAAGATTAAATATATTATATTTCAAAATTTAAACCAGATTTTGCATATCTATTCTATAAACTCATTTCTCAAAATTTAATTGCAGGGAATGTGAGAATAAATTACAGCCTACATGGTAATAAAAATGTAAAATGACAATTCTGTAACAAATGAGATATGTATCCATTTCATTATAAAATTCAACTCTATCTATGGAGTTACCTTCCAGTTACTTTAAAAAAAAAACAATGTATGCGGCCACTTTCATTCAGTGTATTAAATTACTCAAGAATAACAAAAAAAAAATGAATAGTTAAAAAGATGATAAATTTTGGCAATAAGATATAAACAGAAGCAACATTTTGCATGTTTCATGAAAAATGAAGAGCTGGCAAAATTTACTTATAAATAGTTATTGCAGTTTTGCTGACTACTGCCTCTCTCATGCACTTCAAGAAATTGAATTTTACAAATTTCAACTTAAAGCAGAATAAATTATTAATTCAACTTATAGAAGAACTTGCAGTATTCTTTACACAAACTTTACACTATTTTTTTGACATCATAGGTGTTATTACACGTTAACTTGTTTCAATTGCTGAAAAACTTCATTAAAAAGTTCCTAAAGTTATAGTGTAGTTTTAAAAAAGGAAAATTGTGATCTCGTATTTCCGTCCTTAAAATGAATCTTTATGGCATGAATAAAACATTCAGTTTCTTGACAAAGAAAAAAAATTTCAAATTTAAATGCAATGTTATTTTTTTAATGTAAAGAGCATCTTAAAAATGACATAAGTAACAGAAGCAGAACTAGTCCACAATAACAATTTTTACAAAGAGCAAACATACCCTGCCTTCTTTAATAGCCTCAAAGCATGCCTTGGAGATCTTATCAGCATAACTAGTTAAGTTCATATGCCGCAACATCATGATAGCGCTCAAGAGAAGAGCAGTAGGATTAGCCTTGTCCTGGCCTGCAATATCTGGAGCAGTTCCGTGAACCTGCATGGGGGTAAGTATGTTATAGCAAATTCACCAAACATGAAATAAGGGAACAGCTTTGATATATGGCATCACTGGCGATAATCGTGTATTGGTGACTTTTTGTCGCCTAACTGAACACCGTATCGTTAAGTCGCCAAAACAAACTTATCGCCAATGGGGTCCTTTATTGAAGCTGTTGAAAAAAGTTGCCAAAACAAAATTATCACCAGTGATGCAGTATACCAAAGCTGTACCGAAATAAGTAACAGAGCATAATCTTCTCATCCAGTTTAACAAAGATATTTAAAAATTGGTCTGATAAACTGAAAGTTCAGAGGATTCAATACTGCACTTAAATAATACTTGTGAACACCAAATAACAGACGCAAAAAAAAAAAAAAAAAAAACCTTTTTGAAAACTGTTTTAGTTATTTTGATTTTTTAACTGATTTTTATATTATTTTCAGTGCTGATTTCAATTATGAAATCTGGTTTGTTTGTTTTTCCCTATCATGCACGTTTTTTCCACAAAATGATTTCATATTTTGGGAGAAATGACGACTCGAATCAAAATATTTTGAAATTTCTATTTTTGCCTCTTAAATAAATATTTTAAATTTGCATTCTAGATCTGCTATGATTTAAATGTTAAATGAGTTTATAAAATGGTTACAATTCCTTATAGTAGCAGTTTCACCTTTTCTAAAAATTTCTAAGCGAAATAGCAGGACTGGGAATGATTCAAGCGGAAGGACACACATGCACCAACAAACTAATGATCTAGCATTAGCTTGTTTTCTCTGGCTTTACTGTTGTGTTTAACAGACAGTTTAGATGAAAATCTTAAATAAAAAATCTAATAAATTTATTAAATAAATTTAAAATCAATAAATATGTTTAATAAGTTCATACAAATATTACTTGCTCATGAATATACAAAATTCGTGCATATTAGACCTGTGATTTGTGATAAAACAGTACGTGATGGAATTTTAAAATTATTTTTTCCAATAATTAGCAGCCCCAAAACACTAATTATTTTTAAGACTTTTTTTCATTGCAGACCTGTGTAATTGGTCTCAAGTGGTCATCGGTTCAGTAGAAGTGCAAGTTAAAAAATTATTTTGATTACC
>BGPR01009584.1:0-13237 GCA_013235015.1 Araneus ventricosus
ATATCTTTGTTAAAATAATTTCTTTAATAGCTACAATAATTTTAAAAGTTTCATTGAAGAATTTAAATAAATATTTTATTTTCACTTTGAATATAAGGTTGGTCGGTTGGAGTTTATTGGCGCTGAATCCAGTAGCGGATTTTGACAATATGATGCCCAAGGAGCAAAATTATTTTGAGGCCCCATCCAAAAAAAACCTCTATTCGTGACAGGGTTGCGGCGATTTAAATCAATTGATTAAAATCACTGATTTAAATCAACTGATTTTTTAAAAAAAATCACCGATTTAAATCACTTTATTTTAAATATCAAGTTAATCTGCTTTAATGAAATAAAATTGTTCATGTATCTTTAAATAGTGATTTTAAAACATTTTTAAATGTATATTTAAAGAAAGAATATATAAATCATAAAAAAATATTTCATTGAATTGATGTAACTAGAGTACTTTCCATATCTTTATTTTTGAGAACACAAGCAAATAAGATTTTAAATAAAACTCTAATGAGCAGCACAATAAAATGCAAAGTATGAGGTGCTCCTTTTTTATAAAATAAATATTGTGAAAGGATCATGTTCACAAAGAAAGAACATAGTAAAATGCATTGAGTTTCATTTTAATATTGGAGAAAACTAAATAACATTGGGGAAAACAAAGTTTTTATATTTCAATAATGTTCAAATGCAAGATAATTAAGTAATACATACAAATGTTCCAAAAGAAATACAAACATCTACATAGCACAATTTAAACTATGTTCTAAAATTATAAAAGGCAATGTTTGTGTGCACGATGTCCAGACAAATCTATCGCACTTATAGTCATGAAATTTGGCACACAACTGATGGTGACTCAATGGACCTCGAAGCCTTAAAAATTTTATCTAGAAAAATTTTTAATTAATGTTTTGTGATGTTTTGCTCTAATTTCTCAATAGCATGTTTTGGGATAATTGTACGAAAAAATAGATACACCATCAGAAAGGGAAAGCGATTTCTTTTCTAATGAAGTTTGCTTCTTACGTCTAACGTAATATACTGAATTTTGAGAAATTTTTGAAAAATAGTCACTTTTATGTGTCTTTTCCATTTGGATTTTTTAAACTTCTTGCTTTTAAATAAATATTAAACTTTATTTACTGTAAATAGCAAGCGCATAGAATGGTTGATGTGTAAATTATAGTTCAAAAACGCATTTTTGAGTCCAGGTTAGAAAAAGTTACTTCAGAAAATTTCAGTGACTTGTCACCTAGATACTGGTTTCTTTTCTTTTTTATGCTTAGTAAGAAGTAGTCTATTCTTAAGGTCAAGGTGAAATAAACCCTAATCCAAATACTTAAAAGGAGAGAGGAGAAGAGTATGCTATTTAGTTCTTGCAAGATTGCAACATTTCTAAGACATCCTTAGTCTATTGTCCAATAAAGGGCAGAGAAGGATAATTCTTATTTTTGAAAAGGGGGGGGGAACAGGATTTTCTGTCCTTTGGTGCAATTCATGTAAAAGAGAGCCTGCTTCTCACTTGTGCAAAATTTGCTTGACCAGAAAAGCTATATCTAAAAATTTTATATATTCTAGCATGCAATAATATATCTATAGTCAAAAAATGTAATTTTTATATTTTTCCTTAATAAAATTGTCTTATATTTTAAAAGTAAATTATTCTTTATATTTAATTCACAAATATTTTTTAAATAGTTGTTACATGTTTGAAATAAATTTTTTAAAAAGAAAGTAGAGCTTAATGACTAGTATGTTGTTATATATATATATATATATATATATATAATTCTATGACTGTAGGCCTCATTGACTAATACACAAATATTAAAAATATATATAGTTTTAAAAAAATCATTAAAATAAAAAGAATCTTGATTTAAATAAAAAAATCCGATTTAAATAAAATAAATTGATTTTTTTTTGAAAAAAAAATTTAAAAAATCAACAACCCTGATGGGTGATAAAAATGTGGTACGTAAAATAACTTACTTATGCTTTTAATTCTGGGTCTCTATGTGTATCTTCGTTATTCAATTTGGAGCTAATTCTTGTATTGTTGTTTATCTGGTTTCTAACATTTATTTCACTCATTTTTACAAAGAATATGCTTTAATCTTGGCAAAGTATATATACTATGTCATTTTTCATAACGTTATATTTAGGGTTGTCATAATTTCCAGGTATTGATACGGGACGTTTAAGTTCTAAATAAATAAAGCATGAAAAAAGTGGGTAGGTAATGGTTTATTTTACTCTGATAAAAAAGCAATAAAGCCCAAACAATCTAATAAACTGAACACTTGGAATAATAAAAAAGATGCAGGGTAATATTTTTTAGCCTAGTGTTATTTTAAAGTTGATTTTACTTTCTTAATTACATCATTTTCTTCTTCCACATAATTATAAAATTGGGCGCAAATCATTTTTAAATTATAATGAGAAATCAAAATTGCTTCAGTTGTCTCCGCTGACAACCAGTTTCTTTCGTTCGACCACTGAGTTCACATTAGGAAAAATATTCTCTCCACAATAGCATTGTTGGCTTGAAAGGCGTTTTCGCAGAGCTTTATAAGACATTATTTCTCATCAATATACATGATATCTGCAAAAAACTTCATCCATTTCTCTTGCATACTCAATTTCATAATTGCCTCGCAGTTTTGGTTGGTATTATTTTTCTCTAATTAATCTCTTAGATATACAAATTGGTTGAAGAGAATCTCAGTGTTGCGAATATCGATGTTTCTTACCTATAAATATGCAATAGTACGTTCTATATCTTTCCAGCAGAGTTTAAGGAGAAAACGGGACAAAAAACAATATGTGACTGAGTAGTGAAATACTGTGACAGTCCCGCATATACGGAACGTATGGCAACCCTAATTATATGTATATATAGATAAAGAAATTAAAATACCTTTGCATCCCTTTATCTTTTTTCATTTTACTCCAAACAGAGCTGCTTTTCGTTTGATAATATATAAAACATTTAAAAAGCAGTGATTTGTTTCGATTTTGCGTCTATCTAGATGGGTTGGACATAAGTGTCCAAACATTCAAATTTTGTATTAAATAGGAACAGAACTTCAAAATTGTTTTTAATAATTATTTTTTTAATTTTCTTACGTTTAATAAAGGAAACTTATTCAGTTAAAGAGGAGAAATGAGCTCATAAATCACCAATTTATATTTCTGAACTATAATAAATTTTACCATAAACTGAGAACCATTTTATATTTCTTCTAAATTTCGAGCTCGAATGAACAGTGTCAACTCTTTGCCCTAAAGAACAGAATGGTATAATCTAATAACAATACCGGCAAAAAAGATGGAAATAATAAAATTATCCTCACGAAATTTTTATGAAAACAGCACTTGAGATGAATTAAGATAATTTTTCAAAAAAAATATTATGTAGTTTAAGCTCTGCAAAGTAAATCATTAAAATCGTTTCCATCGTTCCTTTTTTCTTGTTGAAGTTATCTTGTTAAAAAATTTAAATGTGAATCGTAAAATAAAGCAATGACTTTCAAATATAATATAACTAATCAAAAGAATAGGTGGTTGACAGAACAATGTGAACACTTTTGAATTTGCACATTTTTTCAGATATCTCCCGAAAGACTGAAAGGACTTTCCTAGAACTTCGACCATGTAAAGAAGAGGCTTCAACTCACAGTTTACAGGGAAGATTCGGTCACAATGGCATTTAGGGGACTGACCAGAAATTGATGAAGAAAATGATTTTGGACTCACCCCATTTTTCAGAAAACTGATAATGAGTAGCAACTTTCACCAATGGTTTCGCTTGATAAGCGAAATATTTACATGCATTTGTGTAAAAAAAGTACGAATATTCAGGAAGCTATAAAGGATTTCTTAAAGATTCCCAAATGTTCCACAATTTTTTTGCTTATAACATACAGATTTTTCAGCGAAATTATACGAAACGTACAGAATTGATGGCAATATGTTAGCGAAATGTTGCAATAAAATTTCAAGAGAATACTTTGAATACTAGTGGAAATATGAGTAGTGGCTAAACTTTTAAAGATTGAAATGAAGAGCAGATTTTTGTGTGGGGGGAGGGGCGAGATCTACTGTTCACAGAACTACTAGCATACATAACAGCTTTTTAGAGGATAACAATATGTAATAATTTATATAGTATATCATGTCTATTTATTGATTTAAATTGATTATATTTATAATAAATAAAATTTACAAATATATATAGAGAAAAAGTATCATTTTTGATATGAGTGGGCCCCTATTGACTGCTGGCAACCGTTATTTTCAGACCCAGTCAGCCACTGCCTCCCCCTGTCACACCCTTGAAATGTCCAACAAAACATACGTCACCCCACCTGGGTGAGTGGTAGAACTGGTAGTGGCACAAACAGGTTGATCGTATTGAGGCGATTTTTTTTAAAAAATAAATCTGTTTAAGAGTATTTTGTGTTCATAAAGTAAATATAATATTTATTGCAAAATATATCAAATTCCAAAATACTACTGTTTACAATTGTTCTTTTATATTAATATTTTATTACAATTGTATATTAATTAGGTTTTTTGTTCTAAACCTTAATCTTATTTCATACAAAATAAGTACACATATAATCATTATTATTGTTATGCTCATAAATGGCATTAAAACACATAGTTAAAGTTTAAAAATAAAATTTGAAATATGATCTATAACGTAGTGCTTTGTTTCTGAACTGCAAGTTTATATTTATGTAATATAGTTTGACATGTGACAAGGGGGAGGGAGGGGGTATGGTGAAGTGTGACACTTTGTGACAAGGCTGGGGGGGGCAAAAATATTGAAAAAAAAGTGTGACATCATTTATGGACAGCCCCTAAGTAATATTTATATAAAAAATCCACGTTATATTTTAATTTCTAATTTTTCTGATTTAAATCTTAATTATAATGCAACGTTAAAAGTACGAGAGGCGCAGTTTCTCGTTGTTAAAAACATGGTATGGCTTTGACGGGAAAGTACCTAATAATTCTGTAAAATTCTAATAGTAAAATTCCGTCATGATAAATAGTATTAAAACCTGCTTTAGAAATAAAAACGGGTAATAATCTAGGAAACTGAACATATTTTTGTCAGAGAAGGCAGTTTTTAATTTTTATTTCCGTATTTCTGTAGCGGAGTCTCGAAAATAACTAGACTGTCATTCGCCATTTTATACTTCATAAAACAGTAACATAGCTGTTGGAAAAAACATAGTACCCATCCTCACGTTATCTCCCGCCATATTACTATTTCAAACAATTAGCAGATAATTCCGATAAGCTATAAGGAAAACGTTCCTTCTTGCACAGAAGTCAAAAAACCCCACACAGACTCAAAATCCCTCTTCTTCCATCTGCGGGGTGACAAACACAATGGACGATTTACAATGAACAGGCCAACCCTCCAATTACTCGTATGTATGTGGTCCTGGGGGAAAGGAATTTCCAATAGCCCGAGAATACCCGGGCTTGCCGTTAGAGATGCAGAAAACTTTGCGAGTTATCTCGTAGAATGCCGCTTGAGATGAAAAAAAGTTCGCGAGATATTTCGGGTTTGGCGCTGAGTGGGTTAATATCGTCTAATATGTGAAAGTCACCCGATCGACTTTAACATGAAACTATGATCCTGAAATAAAGAATAGTTTACTCTAATAATTTGTGAACTAGTTTAAAAATGCCTCTGCACATCTTAAAAACTTGGTGACATTATGCATATAGGTGAGAAGGGGTTAGCTGTTACACGGCTTAAGTTGTTATATTCGAATTTTAAATTAATCGCTTTTACAAAATCACTTTCCTCACGCTAGATAGTAGCCCTAATTCTCGTGCATTTCTCACCGAAAATTGGAGCGCCTGCAGTCAATAGCAGAGAGAAGTCTTGTGGCAATGTTGATTTTGTGTTCTTTAGTAATTTTTCATCTTCATTTTAATTTTTATTTGCTCCGGTTGGGGATATCTGTGTAACTTCTAAACCACGAGAAAGCCTAGATTTCAGTTAAGTAATATATTTAAAATCATGTGCAAATGTATTATACCTGTTTCAAAATGCAACACAGCAGAACCAGCAACCCGCAAGATGGCACCCCCCATCAGAGGCAAAACGCAAAAACCAAAAAAAAAAACGCGAAGAGACGACGCTTGGGACAGCACACAAAGGAACGAGAGCTTAGAAGGTGGAAGCAGCTCATGGCGGTGCAAGCAACTCCGCCAAAATGCTAATTATACCGTTAGGATATGGGAAAAAACGAAAAACCTGTGAAGCGACTGAAGTATGGAAGTGAATAGGGTGCATCAGCCTATTAAATCCGCAACCCAGGGGTTCATCGTAAATAGCTTACGCAAGGTATGTGCAATTTTTTTTGAAATGGCCATTTATTATTATACTACCTCTTTATTCGATTTATTAACCCGCCACTGTCGTAAAGTCGGGCAAATATTCGCTGGACTCATTGTCTCTGTGCTCATCTCTAGCGTATCAATATCTGTGTTTCAATATGTTAACCTAGAAATAAATATAGATGCGATCAGTATATTTAGATTTTAGAAAATAAAATGCTATTCCTTGGTAACCCTGAATTTTTCATTAGCCACTTCAGGCGTAACAACGCCATGTTTAATGAATTTATTTTTCAGTGTACTACCACAGTAAGTAGCCTTTAATATTCTACTTTTAGCACAGGTTACTCTTCAACAATACCACTAACACGTTTCAAGATGTGGAAAAGCGTCACGTGGGGCTACTTGTTATGGTGTAACAACTTGCCCCGAGTAAGATTTAACTCTGCAGAATATATTTTCGCTTTAAAGTTGATGTGAGGAACTATAAAATCTGAACAGATGGGAGTACAACGCTTCAGGAGACATTTCTGGAGGCAGGTGATGTAGTGGTGGCTGGTTGTTCATTGCGAAAGGAGGCTGGTAAATATGGAATTAATTTCATGACACTTCAGACATACTTTAGTGAAATAAAAATTGCTAGTGATGTTAAATTGCATTTCTAATCTATTAAAATTTAGTAAATTTAAGTATAATTAAAGAATTAAACTATATAGAAATGATTATTAATTTTTAAAGACGTTTCTTGGTGATTTTTCTTAAAAATTACCTTAATGAACATTTTTTGATTCAGACAGAGAATCAACTGTACCTAGCGTTGTTTATATAAAAAGCACTTCTCCAGATCTTCACAGATGAATAGGAGACAGAACTTCAACAGTATATAGACAGTGCTTCATAAATTTATTACGGCCTTTCTGCTTAGAAAGATAAATCTTTGGTATATCAGATTACAACTAAAAATCAAATAAAATCCCTGTTTGCGTTGGAGTAAATGTAAAAGTACTGCAAATGATTTTCTATCCACTTTTCTAAAGCATACGAAGTCTCTTTCTTTCCGAACTCAGCTGAGGAGTGGCCTGAGTAGAGTTATAAATTTGAATAAGAACAACACTGTAACAATCCTTACCAATTTTTCCAGAGTTTAAGACAGATTTAAATTCTAGTGTCAAGGTATCTACAATGTTGACAAGAATGGAGTAACAACGGTTCAAAAGCCAAGGAATACAACTGCCAGGAATGTTACGAAACCGGTTGGAGCAGTAACAATTAACGAGACAGGCAGTTTGGCAACCATGGCTTTTGCTATTAGTGCTACTGGTAACTCCCAGCGTACTTTGTACGACTTGGGAGGAGCTTGAACATCAAATGCCCTTGAGGTGCCGTGGGAGATACTTTACACTACGTAGTGAATTGCCCATTCACGGAAAAGTATGCAAAAAAACTAATTTATGATAAAGACAATCTGTCCACAATTTTAAACAGAAAGGAAAATTTAGGTATCTTTCATTCTATTTATCAGGAAGTTAATAACCTCGTTCCACAGGTTTAGTCTGGTTTTTTTTTTTCTCCTTGTCAATTTCTGTTCGAATTTAGAGCCGACCAAGTCTGCGGCAACATGAAACCACGTCATCTAAAGTGTCTTGCACATTTTGTGGACCCTCTGGATATAGGTATCGATGTACGAGAAAGTGTATATATATATATATATATATAAAGAAAATATAGTACGAAAACATCTCACGGGCCCTCAGCACTATCCTGACAATGGACTCGTCTCCGGAACCAGGGGCGAGGTGTCCCGTAATCAAGAAGAAGTGCTACTGGTAATATAGTTTCGGCGTGTTTTTTTTTATGTTTTTCCCAGGAAAATCTTTAAACGTCACTTCCGCTAAAATGCACCGCAAATAAATACAGGCTTTTCAAAAATCTGTATAGGATTTTCAGAATTTCATGAGACATTTTATAAAACATGACAGAGTCACAAAAGAGAGATCTGCCCTACTTTTTCTGGACAATCATCAGTCTCATTTCGACTTACTATCATCGGACTTGGCCAAAGAAAAAGGAGTGATTATTTTGTCTTTCCAAATAATGTATTTGTACAAACTGAAATTCAGATAATGATCATGATCATAACTCAGCAGAATAATTTATGAAATGAATTTGATTTATTAAGAAGAGAGAACATATGTTTATCGTTATTCTAGAGATATCACAAAACAATAATATACTGAAAACAAAAATAGGTATTTGTTTATCTACTCTATTAAAATTCGACGCGTATATATGTGTGTATGTGAGGCTACATTCTCATTAACCGCTGAACGGAGAAGCTCGCGGAAAGTACCAATATCATAACGTATATTATGTGTAGTATATTAGTGCAATGTATTATAAGAAAATGTATATTATATACAAGCAATTATTATCAGTAATTAATATATTAAATGTACTAATATAAGTACTAATAAATCTCAGGAACAACCCTATCAGCAGCGCTCAATGTCTCTCAGTTCACCATCTTCACTGGCGACCAGGTTCCATCTGACTGACTGCTGGTTTGAGAGTTTGCTTGGTTCTTGATATTTCCCGCTTCTAGCAGAGATAGGCCCATAATTCATGAATTTTCTAGAATATTCCTTTTGTCACCAAGGTCGCCATTTTCTAAACAAATTCTGTTACCTAACCTCTGTAGCTCTTTATTGAAATTTCCCAGTTTCCCCAAGCAACTTCTAAGGCTTCTGGAAGCAAGTAAAACAAAAATGAATCCGGTCTTCGTCGGCAAGGAACCTGTAGGCAAGGATTCAAATTTGGCATTTTTTCTGGTGGGGCCAGATGAAAACTGTAATAACTATATTACATATTAACTATATTACTATATTATATATTAATATAATATAGTAATAAAGCAAAAATATGTATTTGTTTATATTTAGTAACATATTTTATGTAACAATTAACCCCATCTAATGCAACAACATATCCCATTGTAGAGTCAGTTGTTACAATATACATATATGTAAAAAAAAACTTTTAATATCGTTGAATTATCTTTATTTAACCGCTTTTTAAAAACATTGCATGAAGCTTTAATAATCAGAGTATATTTTAAAGTTTTTGTAAAAATACTTGTAATAGTTTCTTTCAGAAATTTTTTTTAAAAAATTATTTACTCTCTCTCTCTCTCTATATATATATATAGAGAGAGAGAGAGAGTAAAAAATTTTTTTTAAATTTTTCTATATATATATATGTAATAACAAAAACATTTTTAAAAATTAAAAAATTATATAAATACAAGAAAAATTATATGAAATCCAGAAAGCTATTTCTGCATTCGCGCAGAAGCTGGTGAACAAAGAAAGCAATTCATCAATACATACAAGAAACAAAAGGAAGGCAAAAACTTGACAAATTGAAAAATATAATGTTTAGTCGCTCATCAGGAGGCTAGGTCCGCCTATGATATTATTTAGTGCATTTTTCCCCCAAAAGAGACAACCGTGAAAATGAAAAAATTCTGGATTAAAAAATATATACAAAGCAGTCGATTTCAAAAAAATGGAATGCTAAAAATTCGAATTCATAAGACCTAGAATAAAATATGAAATACAGACAAAAACAGATAAATATAAAAGAGAAAAAAATGGCTTACCACCTTTGGGATCCGCGTAAGAGTTATTGTATATAGGCAAGATGCACGAGGAAATGTGGGATTAAGGCGAAAGTTGTGGTCAAACCAGTTTTTGTCGCTGCAGAGAAATGGAGAAAAGGAGGAAAAGGCCTTGCCGGTTGAAGAAAAACCACCAAATCAATGCTTGAGATATCGTCCCACAAAATTTTCTTTAATACCATTTTTTTCTTAGTTAATATATATATATATCTATATCCCATATATATATATATATATATATATATATATATATATATATATATATATATATATATATATATATATATATATATATATCATATCATATATTTATATCAAATAATCAAAACGTGTTATATTTTCAATATCTATACATATATTAATCTAAAAAATAAAATTCAAATCACCTTCTTGAATAATCTCACAAATAAAATAAGAGATAGAGTTTGAATATAATTTATTACTACTATGAAAAGACGAATCCATAATTGGAATTCCAACAATCCAAAGCTAATCCGTCTTGGAAACCGATATTTGTCTGTATTATTCTAGATTTGTATGGCGCAACACTCTGCGAAAGCCAATTGTTAGAAGAACGAAAAAAATGAGAATAATATATATATATATATATATATATATATATATATATATATATATATATATATATATATATAAATAAATCCAAACTTGTATATATCATACAGAAATAAAGTAAACAAAAAACATACAAGAATCAAATCCCTGCACTAAAAGTCAATTATTTGGAGCAATACATCAATTTTAAATAAAATCTAAAAAAAGTTTAAAGATACTGAAAAGTAAAAAAATCACAGTTTAACAATTAGTATGTCTACAAGTAAAACACTCTGTTGTTATTAAAAGCATTGAAATAGGCAAGGCAAGGTAAATGGAGTTTTCACGCTAATTAAAAAGCAGCTTGGCTATATATATATGTATATCATCTTCTATTCCCTTAAAATATATGTAAGTGTTTCTTATTAGTTTATGACAACTATTTAAGAGAAATCACTAATCCACAGATCAGACAAGATAAGTTATTTGTCAAGTGATCCTTATTCTAAGTCAATTATAATCCGTACTAGTACGTTTCTTGATGAATGTTGAAAGAACAAATAAGAAA
This sequence comes from Araneus ventricosus, assembly GCA_013235015.1. Taxonomy (NCBI): domain Eukaryota; kingdom Metazoa; phylum Arthropoda; class Arachnida; order Araneae; family Araneidae; genus Araneus; species Araneus ventricosus. The sequence goes on from BGPR01009584.1 coordinate 11,163, forward strand.
CCTTTTATAACATTTAAGCACTCCCCTCATGGTTGATGATGGCAAATATTTCCAAATATATCGCATAACGAATTGCATCGACTAAGCCACTGAGTATCTGTGAGTAGGAGAATTGGAGCATGGCTCTCACCGCATAAAGTGTAAGCACAACACGGTTAACTAGGATTATATTGCTCTAGTTATAAGTTATGGACAATTACATTGTCGTATCCATTGCCAAGGGAATGAAAACCAATAGAAAAGCTCTAATAAAGTAGTTACAGAAGGAAAAAGGCTAAAAAGAAAATTCATTTATGGTTAACGCCGCATATGGTAATTTTTAGGAATTCCTCTTGCTAGTTTTGAATAAAATGCTATAAATATATCCTAATATTAAATTAGGCAGATATTAACACAAATAGCATGTTTTGGACTGTGTGACTGTAGAATTTCCCTAGGGTCCACGTGTAAATATTTTTTAATAGTAGATTCTCAAAAGTTCGAGAATATCTATGAGCTGGTTCTTCCAAAGCACGAGAAAACTGGTTTTTTCTTGTTGGATTGAAGATTTTATTGGTGCACACGAGACAGATGTTAGAATACATCTATATCTTATAAATTACAAGAGAGAAGTGATAGCTTATTTTCTTGTATTAAGATTATTTACTATAGTGTAAAAACATAACTGTTGAACGTCTAAATTGCTTGTTGCTTTTAATTTTCTTTACAGAATGAAAGACAATTTGTATTGCAACTATTATGGAAATGAGTTGAATAAGTTTTTTTAATTTTTTTGTGATTGAGTATCGATGTGTATGTTGTAACTCTGTGATAGTCGACCTGTAAAATTTCATCTGAATAACTGAGACGAGATTTCTTAGTTATATTAAGTCAAAATATTAGGAAAATCATGGTAAATTAGTTTGAATCATTTCTGATCAGGATATAATTATATCAACTTTAAAATAATGTACTTTCGCATCACTTCATTAATTTTCCTAATCCAATATATTTGTCTTTTCCGATCATTTTAATTCACTGGAAATCTCAAAAGTTATATCTCGTAAGAAGAATATAAAAAATTCTTCCGACTCTCTCATTATTACAGGTGTTCTTGTCACCGTTCTGAACAAGCTGAATCTTTAATGAATTTTCATGAGGAAAAGACTGGCCTGAAATTCTTATAGTCTAGTTATACCAATTCAAAAAACATGGGATCAACCAGGCTTATTGTGCTTCAAATAGAATCAGGGAATCTCAAGGAAATAATTTAATGATCTGTAAAATAGTAATCACTGAATGTAACAGAAACGCATCAATCAGAAGCATAATATATATAAATGTATTAAATCTAATAAAACATCTTGAAGCCTTTGATGTTACTAAGGGTAATGTTCTTGTATTTTCTTTACTTCTTTTATAATAATTTAAAGGGCTTGGAATCTCTACAAGATACACAATGAGATATTTATACCAGTTTCAAAAAAAGTTGGATATGCAAGACCCTGATTTACATAGGTTCAAGGACATTGAAAATATGTTATAGGAAGTGCGTATGAAAAAAATATAATTATAGCTAAGTAAACATTCATGGCCCCTTCCAGAGAATCTAATTTTCGCAAAAATGAAGTTTTCTTCTCAAACTAGTTTATATTTTCATGTAAATTAACTTGGTATTCACCGCTGGTTGTTTAATCAAAAAGAAGTTTTCTTCAAATTTTCTTATTTAAAATCTAATCAATTAATTCTTTTAAACTATAATTCTTACGTGGACGAATAGTTAGGTAACGTAATAACAATTCATACGTTACAATTCATGGAATTTCTATTCTTCAGTAATGTTACAGAAACAGAGGAGATGAAAATCTAACGTGAGGTCCTTTATCAGTGAGAGTCGCTTTGTATAGTGCCACTGATAGAAATAACAAATAATAATATTTTTAGAATATTTTAGAAATCATCAAATGTTTACAGATATCAGGTTTAAAAATATCTTTTTTATACATTGTATGTCAAATTCATCTGAAAATATATAAAATAGCTATACTATTTCCCTTTCTTTTGCAATTTTCAAAGGATAAGGGGAGAATAGTGTT
>BGPR01009584.1:14678-33293 GCA_013235015.1 Araneus ventricosus
CTGTGCCGCTACGTTCAGTTACGTAGCTTCAAAATAGAACGTCTCCATGAAATACTGTTGCATTATTTGCTGGTGATCGTGTTTAGTTAAAACTACCGGAAAGATGTTCAATTATTCAATATGCTAATATTCTAATTAAAATGAAATTATGGATTTGCAAGTTTTAGTGATTTATTAGAAGAGCATATCACCGACTTCTAGGTATCTTGTTTCTTAAAATAAGACGTCTGACTAATGTTAGTGCATTATTTGGTGTCGCTTTTTGAGTCTAAACTACCAGAAAGATGTTTATTTACAATATTATTAGCTATTAGCAATATTCTATTAAATTAAAATGAAATTTAATAGTTGCAAGTTTTAGTGATTTGTTAGAAACAGCATATGCATACATGTAACTTCTAGAGTATCTTGTTTCTTCAAAATAAGACGTCTGACTAATGTTGTTGCATTATTTGGTGTGGCATACGTGTTTAGTTAAAGACTACCAGAAAGATGTTTATTTACAATATTATTAGCTATTAGCAATATTCTATTAAATTAAAATGAAATTTAATAGTTGCAAGTTTTAGTGATTTGTTAGAAACAGCATATGCATACATGTAACTTCTAGGGTATCTTGTTTCTTCAAAATAAGACGTCTGACTAATGTTGTTGCATTATTTGGTGTGACATACGTGCTTAGTTTCCTTTCTTTCTCCTCGCAGTATATCTAATTTTCTTAAAAATGTTCTCTCACTGACTTTCTTACGTAATTAAAACTGGATGCTAAACGTAATTTTTTAATTTTTTTTTATTTTAGGAGATCAAAACAATAACTGAGTGTTTTTCGCTAATCAACGTAACTGCATTTTTTTGTTCTAACTAAACTTCTCTACTAGAAAAATGGTAAGTTAATGCCTTTCTAGCACAATTTTCGTTTTTTTCTTTCCTCTCTAGCTGGCCTTTTCTAGAATAAAAAATATTGCTTGTTAGAGCAATGCATTATCGATTGAAAATTTGAAAATCTTGTTTAATCACTCTTTCAACTGCTGTATCCTATATTTTATTAAGAGAAGGAATGAAAAATATTTAATGGATGCAATGGAAACAAATAATTAAACAAATTCTAAAAATTTATGTAAATAAAATAAATTGTTAATTTATTTTAGGCAAATTAGCATTGTCTAAAATGTACACATATTATACATGAAGTCATAAAGAAATTTTGCCGATATATGAATCCTTAGCGGCAGCTCCGTTGAAGCAATTGAAATGATACGTGAGATATAGTTACTTGAGGGTATGCGCTGAGCTCATAATGAAAAATTATAATGAAACCTGTACAGGTACGGCTAATGTGAAACATTTCGAAATTTTAGAATGGCAACATCCACATTTCCCGATCGCGAAATGATTGGTGCATTGAAAAACCATGAATGGCACTGGAATGGAACATGCAATACGAATAGCAACAGAAAGACGAGAGGAAAAGAACAAATTTTACAGAGATTACAAATTTTCCATTTCGCTGCCTCCACAGGCGATTAGTCATTGCATGCGTGCTACTGTTGCCAACAATGACGGACGCATGGGAAATACTCATAATTTCAAATCAGGCAAATCGCGCGGATTAAACATATACACTTTAGATTTTAGATATCCTGAGAACAAGATATCCACTTGAATTAGGACCTGTCATCGTTCTGAACACCGAAATGGAAAGCTGTGGGCGACGACTCTGTCACTAAAACATGGTTGTATCACTGTCGAATACATGTCGCAACATGTGGAGAAACGCACTTTTCCATCCATATGATGTCTTTAAGAGCATTTCGATGCTCTAAATCTGAAATGACGTAATTCCTCTCAACACTGAAACATAGCGATCACTTGTGACTGAACACGTTTTGAGTTATATAGAAGTCACCTCTTCCAAGAAGAGCGGGTCGATAACAAATGTGCATGCAATTCCTCACAAATTCTAAAGTCGGATTACCAAAAATTTAAATATATGAATTAAAAATATTTTAAAGTATAGCATCAAAATATTAAAAGGAATTTAAACTGGAAATAAACCATTCATGTTATATAATAAATGTACTTAAAACATCGTGTGATATATCAAAGAAACTACTGTAGATTAAAAAAGGTGTTGTTAAGGCATTAATTTGTTTCGGTAACATTTTCGCGACCATTCCGTTCTTGAATCTATTTTATTTGATAACATCTGAAGTTTACTTTCAAAGCAGTGGAACACTCCGTTGCCCTCCCAACTCAACAACTGACTATTCTTGTGGACAACCAAGCCAGCATCAAATCCAAAAAATCACAACCAATTGCCCGGAAAAACTTCAAGTTACTCCATAGTCATCCTCACATCAGAGTGTCGTGGATCAAAGCCCATGCAGGTTACATAGGGAGCGAAGAAGCAGACAGATTGGCTAAGGAGGCAGCAGAAACGGAAATTTTTTCTGAAACATCACTCGAGTTTCCAAAATCTTTTATCAAAACACTCTTACGTCAGAAGATGTTGGCCATCTGGCAAACGGCTTGGGATGATGGAGGCTCATTCAGAACATAATTCCAAAAGTTAGCTTGCAACTATTAAACTGGACTTGCAACGAAGTTTTGTTTCTCACTTTGTTTCTCCAAAGATCCAACCTTGCCGAAACCTCACTATGTTCTTGTGAGGGAATCGGCATACCAATCCATTATGCTACGGTTTGCCTCCTCACAACCTCCTGTCATATGGCACCACCCAGCTAACAACATCAGCCAGTATGGTTCCGCAGCGTAGCCAACAATTCAACGTCAAGAAGAAAGATCCATAATTTGCTCCACTTTCCCCAAATAAAAACCAGTCTTTTTCGTCCAGATTCCAATTAATTGGTTTTTTTTCTTTGCTTCAATAGTCTTCTTATTTGAGTTCAATGCTATCTTCCCATTCCCACAATCTTGGCCAACATTTTCACACATAGCAACTTCTGTAACCGAACACCCTCTTCCTCCTGCTATGAGGGAATTTAAAACCAACCAAACTTCAACTGTCCATCCTGCGTCTTCATCTCTCTATCCTTTCCTTTGGAGATGGAAGGTCTCATTTCACCAGTTAAACATTCAACTTCGCCTCCTCTTCAGGCCATCATCCCCTAGTGAACTCAGAACTGCTTTAGTCGTTCTTTCAGGACTTTGTTTCAAAATCCACCGTGTTTCTCCTTCTTCAAATAGAGTTCCATTAGCTAACTCTTCCACAAAATTGAACTTATTAAAACTCTGTGAGGCACATCTCTCTGTTTTTGTGTGCATTTCTGTGTTATTTTTATTATTGTACTAATTTGTTTTTCATCTTTTTCCTTTCATTCTTTGTTTTTGAATGTATGTTTTTACTCTTCGTATAGTTTTCCATTGCATTTAGTTTTTATTATTGTCCAGTTATTTCATGTTTCACTATGTAATCTTGTGTTTTTTCAAAGTTTTATTTTACTCTGTTATAAAAATATTTTTATAGTGTATAGCACATTAGCAATCCTTACTAATGCAATAGCTCCTGTAAACATCTGTATACTTGTTGCGTTTTTAATTAGCAGCGGTGTAGAGAATTGCCAAGTTTTTAGAGAGGTCACCTCCCCGGGTGATGTAATTTTTCTTCCACTTCATGTCCACGACACTGCTGAAATAACCTTAAGATTATAGTTGCAGCGGCATGGAGTGGTGTTATGTTATGTAAAGGCACAAAATATTGACAGTCCGACCTGTGAACCTTAACTATTGACGATTTCTCGTTTCTACTTTATTATTCTCTAGAATTATTCTTAATGACTTTTAATGTAATACAAAAATAATTGATTTCAAACTTATTTACTTTTATCTAAGTATACATTCCATACTTTATAAAATACTTCAGGAAGAAATTATGTGTGCCTGAACGAAATAATTCCAGCGATTCGTCTTGCAGGACGTAGAAATATTGATTTTTTCTACTAGTTTAGGTATTATCACACACACCCACACCTTTTCACTCTTGCTACCTGGCTGCCTTGCATATAAAAAGAAATTTTGAAAACAGTCATTGTATGTGTCCAAAATCAACGAAATTATCTGAAGATCAGGACACGATTGCAAGCAACAAACGAAATTGAAAACCAGTACTTAAGCAGCCATAAGGAAGAATACTGTGCTGTGCATACAATTCTTACAACAAAATATTTTGCTGGTACTCATATCAACACAATCTTTTTGAAACAAAATTCATATCTTTTATTTGTATGTTCGCGGCAACGATAAACCAGTGTTCTGCCCCCAGAAGCAACTCGGATGGAGACGAAATGAACGTATCAGTATACTCTTTTCAGATGTCTTGCACTTTAGTGTATATGCCTGGATATGTAGATTGTGTAGAATAGACAGAACTTAACTCTATGTCCAATTCTGCATTTCTATACGAAAGTGCCCTTTGTAGAAAACTTGGAAGTAGGTTTAGAAAGTTACTTCCCTTTATGGCCGGAACTCCCTACCTTCTCTGTATTTCTTTAGAACCAGTTTCTTGTCGGCTCGGAGGCATAAGCATGAGATGTGCAGACGTTTTCTTCTTCCGGAAATCCAAAGCGTGGCAGGCTTGGTGGTCACTTTCCATTCCGAGTAAAATTTCGTAAATCGAAAAGTGCTATTGCAAAAGAATGGAAAAGAATTTCCTAATTTCTCCTTGACTGTATTATTGCCTTCATGCTTCACATGTTCTCAACAAATCATTGGAAATCCAAACCTACCAATATATTTTCAAGACAAATACCCATCTTAATCAGGAAGATCACAATCTTGAAACAAGATTTTTTCTTTCCATCGGCGGAAGTAAAAGCGTGAATGAAATTTAGTTATCCTCTATCTAGTGTATGCTTTTTTTCATAGCTTATAATACCTAAGCGTGATATATCTGCAAAAAACAAGAGTTTTTTTGCTCTTGTATCTATTATTAAATATCCTAAAATCCCAAAATGTATTAATCTATGCATTTGGATGTGAATAAATATGTTGATAAATGTTTCTCTTCTCCCGCCGTTTATTTGCTTGGATTTCTGAAATTACAAATTAAGTGTATGAAATTCCATTTAAAAATAGTTGTTAATTTACAAATTCTCATTCATCTCCGCATTGCGCAAATAGACGTTTCTTTAAATTCATGTAATTTGGTCCCTGTTCTTAGTATTCATCATGATTTTAATTGCATTTTCTCTCACCTGAGTGAATCATCATCTGATTTTTACCTGAATCCTTTGAAGTGGTAAAGGTGATTTTAGTATGAGGAATAATAACAATTTCTGTAGCATACATATAATTTCTTTGTGAATAGATAGTCTTATATGTAGCTTGTCTGAGTCCACGGCTGCAAATAACAACAAAAAGACAGAAACAACGTTTGGATTCTAATAAACGTGTTAATAATTTAGCTCCTATAAATTGAGTGTATTGTAGGTCATAGAGGACAAAGTTGTATATTTTATTTGATAAATGTGGCTTCGATAATTTTATTAATTATCTAATTAATAAAATCATGATATATGTTACTAATATTTATTCTACTAGCAAAACGTAGTTATTAGCGAAAATCGCTCTCTCTTTGATTTCAAAACATGTTATCAACACAAAATTTTAAAAAATTAATGAAATCAAGAAAAGAGTTTAAAATAAATCGTATGCGCGATGTATTAGCGAAATCTATCTTCTCCTCTCAGAGTTTATCTGGCCGAGTGGTTAAAGCGTCCGCTTTGGAAGCGGTAGGTCGTGAGTTCTAATCCGAGGTTTTTTTTGTACTCTGTTTTTGCTATGTTTGCAATGAGTTTGACGTCGCAAGCTTGCTGCTATTTCTTCGTGTGGTGACTTCATCGCTTCTGCAAGCTGTTTCAAACCTGTTTCAAGCTTGCACTCTTGTCGTGTCAACCTTGCTGCAAGTTTGATGCAAACTAAAATTGTTATCTGGGTAAGTAGATAAATGTATATGAATTAAAACTAACAGCACTTGAAAAAGGCAATCCAAGTTTTGGAATTTCAAAAACTAAAGTGTCTTGTTTTGAACTATCTCGTCATGTTAAATCAGATTTTTCAGCGGTAACCATCCATGAAGCCAATTGTTGAAGAACAGAAGTGTAAACAACACTAAATTATAGCAACTCTATAAAAAAGAAAGATCTAACATGTATGGAAAATAAAGATTGAAATATATTGCACATTATTAAATAATTGCACGTAAGCAAAGAATTCAAAATTTAAGAAACATTTTTTTACCATTTTTATAACTAAGAATTAATAACTTAATCTGTAAAGTAATCCATGTTACCGGTCATTTCACTACCTAAGCAAAAAGTAATGACCGCAGAGATCTAGAATATTATTTTAATTTCTAAAACAATTAATACCATAACTAAATTACCAAATATGAGTTAATATACAAGAAAATAATTAATTAAACCAAAATTAAAACTTTAAAAGCGTAAGATTTAAAAATAATAAAACTATATAAAAGAATTTTAATATTATTTAAAACAGTGGCGCCATCTATCTTTAGGAAGATATAAAAAAATAAAGAAAATTCTAGAAATACATCAATTAATAAGATAGAAAATACGAAATATGAAAAGCTATTTTAAGTACCTAAAATATTTATTATCTAAATAAGCATATAAATTTTAAAAAAACATACAACAAATCACTATTAATAAATTCTTTAATATTATTGATCCTATTTTTGTCATATGTAGCTAATCTGTTATTTCTATATATATGTAATATATAATTAGATTTTTGTAGATAGATTTGCTGAGATTAAAATCCCAAAATGGAAATATATTTATTTTAAAATCAAACGTTTTTCTTCTGTCAAAAATATCAATGTTAATTTTTCTATCTGAAATTTTTATTTCTATATCAAGAAATTCTGCGTATAGTTCAGTGTTATTAGTCTTTATTAGTTTTAAATCATCAGGATAGAAGTTAATTTGTGGCTTTAGGTCTAATTCTCTATTAAAAACTATCAAACCATCGACATATATCTAGGATGCTGCATAAGAGGAAACAATCATCCCACTGTTTTTTACAATTTAATGCACACGCTAAGTATCTAGGGATTTTGCTAATGAAATTAAATTAAATAATGAGGAGGCTTCATTTTAAAAATAACAATAATTTATTAAACAATTAAGGGACGAGTATTACAAAGGGAAAAGCTATTTACAAAAGAGAATTTGGAAGTTACATGAAGATATAGTGATAATGAATTGAATCAGAATACTACGATAGAGGGTAAATTATCGCGGAGAGTTTAATTAAATATACTTTAGACGATTAGAACAGTTAGTTACATTCTTTTAATGTGAGTAGAGAAATGACAAGAAAGTTAAAATATTTCCACGATCTGATTACCTCCATCTGACGACGATCAGCGATCAGCCTTGCAGCTAAAGATTTAGAACATTTTCGAGAGATTTACTGCACAGCACTGCGCAGATAATTCCTTATCCGGACGGGTATATATTAGGCAAACTATATATACATATATATATTTAATTTTTGAATTGCATTTTTATATGTCTTGTTTACTTTGTTTGGTTGTTCATATATAATAAGTAAAATTTGGGTTGTCTTTTTCATGGTAATAATAATCTAACTAGTATTAATGCATTAGTTTATAATCTATCTTTTTGTATTTCATTGTATGATTATTAACAAGGTAACATTATTTTATATTTAATTTTAATTATTAGTTAAATAAGTTTTTATATTGATATTATATATATATATATATATATATATATATATAAGCCTCTTTCTCCTTATCTTCCTTTTCCTCTGTTTGTCAACAGCAATAACTGGTTTGGCGTTCATTCTCCTCGTGGTCACGGTAGCTTTTTCCTGGCCATGGTAAGCGTATTTCGCTTTTATTTTATTATTTTTTATGTATACGGCTGTTTTTATTTATTTTATTCTAGGTCTTTTGTTTTCGGATTTTTTGTTTTTGATTCTTTTTAAATCTTCTTAAATGTATTTATTTTTTATTCAAGAATTCTTCCATTTTTATTTGTCTTGTGCTTTTAGAGGGGATGACGGCAATTTTTAACGGATTTCGTTTGTCGTTAGCAGAAAAAAAGCACAAATTAATATCATGAGCGAGCTTCTCTTCCTGACGAGCGGCTCGCTATGATATTTTTCAATTTTATTTTGGTTTTTGTCTATTTTTGCCATTTTGTCTTGACTGTTTTTGAGTTTTTGTCTTGTGTTTCTAAGTTTGTTTTGATATATATATATATATATATATATATATATATATATATATATATATAGTGTTTAATTTTCAAAAATTAGAAAGATAATTAATTTAGTTTAATTCTATATTCCCGAACTGATTAAAACTAAATCTCTATAACTTCTAACAATTGAATAAGCATGGATTTCTTCTGGAAATATATAGATCCTTTTAGCGTAATATTTTGTGAACACTTTCTAAGTTAAGTTACCCTAAACTATAACATGAGGCGATAATCTGAGGACAATTTCACTGGATAGATTAACTTTCCTATACCCCGTAAATTCTCTTTACTTAAATCTGGAGAAATAATTTCACACTGATCAGAAAAAAAGAAAAAAAACACTTGTGTTTCTAAAATTGCTGAATCTAAAAATACATGTCTCGTAAAATCATTCTCCTAATTTCATATTTGAGCAGTGGTTACTTGCATGTTTTGTAAACTTCATAGAGTGATCTTTACTCAGAGAGAGAGACAAAATAAAAATTTCGCACTCTGATTATGTACGGCAGTTTTATTTTTAAAATATATACTTTGTGAGACAACAGAACATGGCATGGCATTCATATTCAATTTTCTTAATTAAAACTAATTAAAGATTCATCGCTAAATATGCAGAAGCCACGGCATCCCATAAACAGATATTTCACACTAACTTTCAAGTATTTTGACTGACTAGTACTTATATTCTCATTCAGCTTAATGTCTATCTTACGAACAATTCTTGAAACATTTATTATTGATTTTCTGAATATTCAAGTTAAATTTTTAAGAGATGATAAACAACTATTAAACTTTTTCCATTTTGAAAGATTCTATTTATAAGCATTTTAACATGCAACCACACTATAGCCATCTCGCAGGAATTTTACTTATTTAACGATGAAAGATTTGATCAATTTTGAAAATCTAATCCCTTAAATCGGAACTTTCGTTCTGTTACCAGTAAAGCAAATTTATTGTTTAGATCATAATAAATGACAGGTATTTAGTCATTAGAGCCTTTTCATGTAAACTCATTAATTGTCTTTGCGAATGGTCTTAAAAGGATTAAATTTATGTAAAGTAGGCAGAGAGATTAATCGGATTGTAATCCGTAACCTCTGACGTACCCCTTTGTTATTTTGTGTCAGTAGATTACAGTAGCAGCCCTTTCCTGAGTAACTTTACGATATGAAATAATATTTCGGAAAAGTTATTTCGCTGAGAAATATCGAGGAGAATTTCATCTGTAGGGGAGACCGGGACATGTTTGGTACATATCATAACACCACTCCATGCCCCTGCAACTATAACCATAAGGTTATTTAAGCAGTGTCGCTGTCATGAAATGGAAGAAAACTCACAAAACCCGAAGGGGTGACCTCTCTTAAAACTTGACAATTCTCAGTACAGCTGCCTAATTGAAAACAAAACAAGTTTACAAATATTTACAGGAGCATTAGGAAGGATTGCTATCCTGCTATACATTATAAAAAATATAATATAAAAATATTTATTTATTTTTCAGTTCTTCTTTATGGAATTGGAATCGGGCATTTCTCTGATCTTGGGGTTCCCTTTGTGCACGTCTTCTCAGCGCCTTCAGTCGGTTTTCTTCTACTTCAAGGTCTTGTGTATACCAGTTTGTGGTTGGAGAAAGATTTTGATTCTTAGTGCGGTAGAATTTGTTGCAGGCTTCAATAACGTTATTTTGGAGGAGGTTTGTTGCTTCGTAGATGCATTCTCTCATTCTGACTATTTCTGAAGGCTCCCAATATAGAATTGACATAAGGTTTAAGATTTTTGAGTAAAATGTTGTGATCACCATGAAGAGTTTTGTATTTGGTAAAGGTGCAATTCTTCACGGGTGAGTCGATCGTGATTTCAATGTACTGATGGTCGCTGAGAGACGGTTCTTCCAAGACTTCCCAATTGGCAATCTTACCAATCATTTGCTGAGTGTAGAGGGAGATGTCTGGCCAGTCTTTGGAGGTGTTACGGTAAAGGTTGAAGGTGCATCCAAACTATTGTTAATAGAAAGATTATTGGCAGGAATGAGCTCCTAAGTTCCCCTAGAGTGCCATCATTGTTGCCTCAATTACACAACGCTTATATTTCACATACCGTTGGTAGGAGGGCGCCGTATGTCGTTTCAGGAGAAGCCTCTCGGCAGTCATTAGCACCCACGTCAGTTTGGAGTTTGTCTTGAGAGCGGACTGTGAAGTGGACAACTTTTACTGATTTTACCAGTTTATTAAATTTTTACTCTTACTAATTGGCTTTAATAGAGTACTATTAGAGCATTATAACTTATGGATTATACTCTTAAATTGTTCTTTTGTGGTTATTTTAAGCTATTTAATTGATTATTTTCCCTTCCTCCTTTTAATAAAGCTTATATGCTGAGGTATAACAAAAAAAGCCGATGGGGCAAGTTTACACACAGCACATGGGGCATATTTACACACTGTGTAATAATATTGTGGGTCACCAGCCGCAGCCGAGTGACGTCAGAGAATCAAGCTGACGAGAGCAGTAGAAGACGACGAGGCGGTTGAAGACGCATGAGCGACGTGGGTTTTTCCCTGACAAAGACAAAAGACGACGATGTGCCATCCAAAAGCCTTTTTAATGACGATTTACTTCAATTGTACATATCTTTAGCTGTAAATATTGCTCAGTATAATAATGTAAACTTAATCCTCATAATATAAACATTTAGATTGATGAACTGTGTATTCATTTATGGAACGAATCACTAAGCCTACATGACCGCCTACAAAAGTGGTGTCCTGAAGTTGGATACGATCCTGCACGAATAATTTGACTTTAAATCTGTTGGATACGATCCTGTATGAATAAGTCGACTTCAAATCTAGTTGGATTCGATCCTCTATTAAGATGATAATAAATTTCAGTGTAAGATGAACGTAGATGATACGCTTTACTCGATAAACTGTTGTGCTCAAGACGGAAGTTTTTTCAAGACGTTTTTCCAATGAAGACGACGTTACCATCAAGACGGTTCCTCCCCTAAGACGAGTTGTCAGAATTTCTGCTGAACGGCGAATTTTAAGACGGATCCTACATAACGACGAGCTGTGGGACACCAAGATGTTACGAGAAATTCTGATAGCAAAAGAAGAGCGTATATTTTGAATGAGTAAATGCTCTTCTTTTTCTTTTCTTTTCAGATATTTTCCAGATGCATGTTGGTTCTAGGGCCAGAACCTGGTCAGGAGGGCCGATTGTGGGTCACCAGCCGCAGCCGAGTACCTGTAGATGGCGCTACCATCGCCAGTGACGTCAGCGGATCAAGCTGCCGAGAACAGTAGAAGACGACGAGGCGGTTGAAGACGCATGAACGACGTGGGTATTTTCCTTACAAAGACAAAAGACGATGATGTGCCATCCAAAAGCCTTTTTAATTACGATTTACTTCAACTGTACATATCTTAAGCTGTAAATATTGCTCAGTATAATAATGTAAACTTAATCCTGATAATATAACCATTTAGATTGATGAACTGTGTATTCATTTATGGAACGATTCACTAAGCCTACATGACCGCCTACAATATTCTGTTGTCCTCTTATTGCTAGATTTTATTCATTGTACTATTTTTTCAGTTTAAAAATAATTCGGAATTATAGAAAGAAAATTAAAAGAATGAAAAATATTCATCATCATGTGATGAAGATGGTAGTTGAAATTGTAAAAAGCGGTCAATATCTGTAAAAGATAGCTGCGGGTTTTGGATTTAATTTCAAAACACTTTTCAACTACGGTAAAAAATTAAATGCCCCAGAAGAACCTGTAAATGCTGTGGAAGGTTATAGAACTGGAACCAACACCTGGAGTAGAGAGTGAGAAAAGTTGGGTTATGTTGAGCATGAAAAGAAACAAAAAAACTAAAAAAAAACAAAAGTTTTAATGGTTTTGGCATGACGATGAAAATTGTCTGTGTATTTACTTTTTAAAACCATACGAAAATTCAAGACTTGGCGAATAGTGGGTACAATGCACCGAATGTAAGAGGTGGGCTCATGAAAACTGTATTATCACAGGTAATTCAAAAGTTTTTGTTTGCATAAATTGTGAGAGAGATTTCGAAAAAGATGAGAATTCACCTAATTAATGTTTGCAATCTATTATCTACGTTTTGAAATAAACTAGGTTTCTTTGTATTTAATTTGTTGTATTTTAATCACAGTAATCCTTATATTTATTTATTTTCAGTGGTGTGTAAACATGTCCCAGGCATTGTGTAATCTTGCCTGGTCACGGACAAATTTACATCATGGTTGTGAAAATAATATAACTATAAAAATATAATAGTTGAAGGTACTTGAAATTATGCACCAGATGTTTTAAAGCCTAACTAATTAATTAGCAAAGAAAACATTAAAATTATTATAATGAATAAAAATAGAAACATTAAAGTTTAAAAAGTGTTTAAGTCTGTCCCGGTGTCAATTACATACCTTTTACCTCAACTGTAAGTTAATAATTTGGTAGATTACTTGAAAAAATATTACTTTAAAGTACAGAAATGAAATATTTTCACTTACAAGAGAGAAAGTTAACAAAGGCGTTGTTTAAATTAAAATTAAACTATATTATTTTTAAAAATCCCATTTGAGTGATTTGGAATTAGTGTAATGAATTTGTGAGATAAAAATTTTTTCACCCTTCAATACAGAGTAATCATCTGTTTATTTTTAAAATTTTTATTAAACAAAATAAATCTTGATTTCAGATTAAACTACTTAACATTCTAAATCTTTTCACTGAAAACATTGAAAGCATAATTTATTAATATGCTAAATTAAAATACTCACTGAAATTTTTACCTTATTATTGATATGCTTCATGAGTATAAATATTCAATTTAATTTCAAAGAAATAATATTCTTCTAAGTATTCTAAATATGTTGGTTCCTAATTAAAAATGGTTAGATAATTTTAATCTATTTCAAACACCAGCATTTAACTTTCATATCTCCCTGCAATAAAATGCGATATTTTTACTATAAAATCTTAAACGATAATCTGAAAAATGGTAATGGTAATTTCTGAACAGCAAAAGACGGAACTGCATTTTCAGACAGTTTAGAAGATCCTGAAATCATAAGCCTTACAATTATAACCGCCAGAAACAAACTTTTTCTATCTTTCCTGCAGGTGACAAGGAGTCTGCTAGAATCAATATTGTTTCCGTTCAATTTATCATGACATGTCTCATTTTTTAGATAAGACAGGGCGAGGGTTGCACGAATATTAGATATTAATTAAACCTTTCTGTCGTCTGTACCTTATCTAATATTTACCACCTGTCGTATCTCCTAGAAATTTATAAATTACAGATCTGTGGTACTAAAGAGAAACCGTTTCCGTTTTCAAAAGGCAAGAACATTTTTTTTTTTTAAAAATTAGTTAATGACTGCTTGCAATGGAAATAATTTTGCTTAGATTATTTCTTTACAAAAATATGATTGTGCATGCCTAAAATATTTTAAAAGTGGGCAAATGTATGCATGCGTGTGACGTGAGTAAATGTATTCAAGTGTGAAAAGATTTTCATTATTCATGATGTAAAAATTATGTTACGAAACGTCTGCCAAATCTTTTGTTTCGGAAAAGTAATTAACTGCATTTAATCCGCGTACTTCTTTTAACCCACGCATGTAAATCTATATACAGTGAAACCTCTTCGAACGGCCACCCCTCTTAACGGCCAATTTTTCGTGGCACGGATTTTTCGGCCCATAGACCTAATGTTAAAATAACCCCTAGCAACGGCCACCCAACCCCTCTGAACGGCCGCCGGGTGGGTTCGCCCATCCCATTTAACAAAAGCATCGGCTAGAGATTTACTTTTTAAACTGAAAAACGAACTTTAAAAAATGGAGAAGGGTAATAGGGAAAGAGAGTATTTTAGAAAGAGAGTATTATAGAGAATTTTCCGAGAAGGGTAAAAACTTAATACAGTCACAAATTGTATCCTTTTCACAAAAAATGTAAAAATTATTAAATAAAGTACTTTTTTTCTCTTTAGATAAGTCTCAAACTTCATTTTAAATCACAAATATGTGTCAGACTTATTTATATTATGTATTATAGCAATTATCTTGTAATTGTAACGAAACCCTTCAGAGCGGCCACCCCCTCTGAGCGGCCAATTTTTCTCGGAACGGAGGGGTGGCCGCTCAGAGAGGTTTCACTGTAATTATAGCTATATATATATTTTATACAACTTTATTCTGCTTCATTGCTTTTTATTTCGAAAGCAAGAGAAAAAATAAGGTTGAACTAATCGTAATTTAACATCGTTCGGTTATTTGTATAAATCATAAATATTTTTTTGAAGTTCCTAATGTGATTATTTACAGCATTTGACGCAAATAGGAAAAAGAGCCCGTAATTAACGCCTGAAATGTATCCATGTTTATTGATACATTAAAGAAAATCAATTTGATTATTATATATATATATATATATATCATTTTTGATTAAACATAAACATTATGCATACTGCACCTCAAAGAATGATTATAATGAAGATGTGAAAGTATGAATTTTTTTAAAAAAATTAAGTTCATTTCGTTGCAAAAAAATGAAGTAATATCAAAGTAAAATCTTGGCAATGATAAATCTAAACTAATAAAAGGAAGTGTTTGTGTGTCATTCTGGGTTTTTTAAAAAATTTTGTTGAAGTCATTGTACCACGGGCAAAAATAAAAAGGTACTCTGCGAAAACGACATCTTGCATGCTAAGATAAAAACTTGTGTTTGATAGCAAGGTATTCCTATGGAAATTCCATAAATTAATGAAGCCACATTAACGCTCATCCGTTAATTTCAACTTGCTTATAAATCCGTTATCACTCAAAACAAAAGAATTCGTAGGAAATATCCTACAGCAACTTTGTCTGGATGTTGCGGAAGTACAAGCTAATAAACGTATCATTCCTCTTTATTCTGAATAGATCTTCAACAAAACACAAATTTATAATATTCTTAAAAGAATTACCAAAGGCAGAGCCCCTAATTATGACGGTAATTATTTTAAAATTATCTCAAATAAACACTTCAAATATCTAGGACAATGGCTACTCTCATGAATAGATCCTAGAATTGGAAACAAAAATTCCTCCCTTTGGTGTGGCGTGGAAGATGGAGAGGGGGTTCCAGCTCAGGTGTCGTCCTCGTCATCTGACCGTGGTTCAAAATTATGAGGTCCGTCCCAAAATAGCCCTCGTGTTGCTTCAAAACGGGTCGTTAATCTAACTAAACTAAACTAACCTCTTTCAATCTCTTCAACAGAATGAAAACTTCTCTTCCACAAAGAGGCCGCGGTGGCCTAGTGGTAAGGTATTGGTATCGGAGCCAAAGTATTCGAAATACAATTCTACTGAAAATCCATCGTACATTGGACCTG
Organism: Araneus ventricosus; assembly: GCA_013235015.1. NCBI lineage: Eukaryota > Metazoa > Arthropoda > Arachnida > Araneae > Araneidae > Araneus > Araneus ventricosus. The sequence goes on from BGPR01009584.1 coordinate 30,376, forward strand.
ATGAACCCTAAAACATACGTAAGGAAGCAAAAGTACTCCAGTTGGTGTGGCGAAGAAGTTTGGAGAGGGGGTTGACAGCTCAGGTGTCGTCCTCGTCATATGACCGCCGCTGTTCAAGATGACGAGGTCCATTCCGAGATGGCTTTCAAACGGGATGTTAATATAACAAACAAAACCAAACGAACTCTTCCACGAGAAGGAATAAAAATAATGATTTTATATTTCTTCAGACTTATCTCCCGCCAAACTATGGAAATGAATATAACGGAAGTTTACTCTATTTTCTATGTAAGAAATCAGTTATAATTTTTTGAATATATATTAAAATTTGCAGGTTTTCATATTTAGAACTTAAGAAGTAAAAATTTTGGAAGACAACAAAATTCCTCATAAGGAAGCCATGGCACTTATTTGAGTGGCTCAGGAGCTAAAGAGGATAAGTCCATTTTTGACATTTTCTGAATTTTGAAAATTTTAATGGAATTAATAGTATTATTTTAGTTAATAAAGGATTGTCTCTTTGCTTCATTTGAAGAAGTTATGCACTTTAGCTGATCGAATCAATGAAAAACATTAATTTTCTAATTTATCGCATTTTCTAATTTTTCACTTAATCACATTGGTTTCTGAACGACTCATTTTTTAATGATGAGGCAAATTTCACTGAACAGTATCCTGAAATATAATGAATAAAAATTAAGTAACCAATAACTAATTATGCAAAGGAAATACAAGATGTTCGGGGATAAACATGATGAAAATTTGTAAATATCTCATTAAAATGGCTGTGTATCTTTAATTACGAGTTGAGTTCTTTGTAAAATACAAGAGTATTTACTGACATGGTTAAGATTACTTCCAATCAAGCTTCTTAAAAATGATTGTATATAGGCTGGCTCATACTTCTGTTAACTACGTAATTGGAAGAGCACTAAGAAATAATGCTCTGTGGAGAAAGTTATTCTCTTTCCATGGGAAAAGGCTAGGTTATATTAACGTTCCGTTTTGAAGCAACACGAGGGCTATTTGGGGACGGACCTTGTAATTTTGAGCCGCGGTCAGAGGACGAGGACGACACTTGAGCTGTCACCCCCTCTCCAGACTTCCGCGCCACACCAACGAGAGGACGTTTGGTCACTGCGTATGATTTAGCGTGCAGCAGGCGCCACGCAAGGCGGGTCTTGAGTGGAACAGGGTTTCGAACCTACGACCCTCAGGTCCCGGGGTTGAGACCATACCACTAGGCCACCGCGGCCTCCCATGGAAATAGGCATCTTGGTTATTCGGAAAACTTTCGATAGTAAACTTCCATTATATTTGAAATTCATAAAGAACGACCTTAATAATAAATATATAGAGCTGAATTTTTGGATGAATTTTCGAGCCATTCCTCGGCAAATTATATTTAGGAGAGTACTAAGTAAAATATACAGGGTGTCCACACTAAAGTCCTTCTACCCCAAATTAATTTGAGAACAGCGACAACCACTGCCACAAACTTGGTGTCTAGGTATAGTAAAGTGGCCATGCGCTACACGGTGATATTAGTTACAGTACCACCTGGTGCAAGCAACGGAGTTAGCGTTCCTATCTCGAAAAAGGTAAAAAATACGGGGAAAAAAGTAAATTACAAAATTGTATAACGTCTCTGATTTACTACAAAAATATGCCTCGAGCGCAATAATGCTAAGAAGAAAACGGGTAAAACGCGCATTTGTTTGGTTGCGATTTTCCAGTGTGTCACCTGACATATTACAAAATGTGCAGCAGGAAATCCCAAAAAAATTCCAGATGTGCATTGTAGCTGACGGAGAGCATTTCGAACACCGAAAATAAAATTATCTGCTGATAACTAATAGTTCTGTTTTCTTGCTAACGCTTTTCTGGCGTAAGAGTGTTGGAAATCGGGAGCAAATGAATACACGTTTTGTTCTTAGCATTATAAAGGTGTCTTTTCGTACTAAATCGCAAACGCTCTACAATTTTGAAATCGACTTTTCCCCCTTTATCTTGTACCGTTTTTGAAATAGGAACGCTAACTCCGTGGCTTGCTGCCAGATGGTGTTGTAACCGATTTCACCGTGTAGAGCATGGTCAATTTACTACACCTAGACACCAAGTTTGTGGCAATAGTTATCGCCGTTCTCAAGTTAATAAGGGGTAGAAGGACTTTAGTGGGCACCCTTTATTTAGATTTAACCCTCTGAGTGGTTCGGTCTTTTTTGTAAAGCGATTCGAAAAGCGAGCGATTGAAGAACCTTTATCTGTTTTAAAAGTGTGTCTTGCTCCCAACAGAAAATGTTCCGAAAGCGCTGCAGATCGAGTCTCTTCCCCTCCCCTCTGAAATAGGAACAATCAGCAACCCCCGTGGAGGTGATAATCGCAAGAATCTGTTCTATTCAGCTTGGAACCTATTCAAACTACAGTGCCAGGGGAATTCTGGGGTATTTCTCTGGCCCTGGTTTTACTACTTTCGGAAGATCCCATCTGTGGCGTGACTGAATTACTCTTCATGTCTTCAAGATGCCCTCATTCTGCATATTGCACGTGTCCATAACACCAGACGACAAAAATAAACGCTAATAGACCAGACAAATGCCAGACCGTTGGGCCAAAAAAAATGAACGCTATATTACTTATTTTTCATGTTGTGAGTTTCTAAAAATATGAACATCATTGAAGTTGCCTGAGAGTTGATATTCTTTAGATGTCTGTGATTTCAATCTATTTGTTGTTTATTAATATTTGTATTTTAGATATTGGCTGTACTTTATATTATTAGTTGTCTTTTTTATATTCTTGACTTCAATTTATTTTCAGTCTACACGTTAGTATATTAGTCTACGAATGTAAAAATAATTTCCCTAATTCTAAGGATCAACAACAATGCCATATATATATATATATATATATATATA
>BGPR01009584.1:33393-56764 GCA_013235015.1 Araneus ventricosus
ATATATATATATATATATATATATATATATATATATAAATATTTTACTAATCTCTGTTGGCACTATAAAACTTTTCATATTGTTTCTTGATTTAGTATTCGGTAAAAGGTAGAAAATTTAGAGCCGATCACAAATACAAACAGCTCTTAACTGGATTAATCCGTTTTGTATGCACATAAACACTTATTATATAGATAGTCACATAATAATCTATATTCCAAAATAGCCAACAATAATTAATACATATGAAGGATTATAATAATCTTCTTAACCCTGAATAATGTTTAAAATAAAATAATATGCTACAAGCCTTTTGTACTGAAACTCGTTACATATGCTTTTTAAGAGAACGAGTTAATTAAAGGTTACATTTTGAAAACTAATGCACTAAATATTGGAAGAAATAGCTTATTCATATATCTTTATTTAGTACGCAAGAGATTATCTTCTATTATAATAAACGGAAATTTAATTCACCTGAAATTTGAAACTTTGATACTATTGTCCAGGTACTAGAGCATCCAGTCGCAAATTTTTCAAAATTAAATTTGGGGACGTTCAAATATTACGTAAGCACCCAAGGGGGGGGATATGCGATTTGCTTATTTTTGCTGACAAGGGAGGAAGGGGAGTATGAGTGATGCTTACGTAAGATATTAAAATCACTTTATTTCCGAAAATCTCTTGTAACTTGCACAAATAATTTAATTTAAAAAAATTAAATTTGAAAAAAAAAGATAAATTTGGCAAAAGAAAATTGATTTTTGTAAGCTTAAACTTGAAATTGTAAGGAAATTAAACTTACATTTTTTTTTTCCATTTTAAGCCGAGTTAGAGTTTTTACTTTCTCGTACACGAAGTATACAAAGAGAAAATTGCAATCGTCAAAAAATTCGAACTCGAGATTTTGACGAATCTCCATGTTTTAGACCTCCCTGAGTCCGAAAAACACAATTTTGGAATTATGTCTGTCTGTGTGTCTGTGAACACGGTAACTCGAAAACTATTAGATCTACAGGGATGAAATTTAGTATGTGGTCTTTAAACATAGGTTTTAGGTTTCTGTCAAATTTTGGACAAAATCCGTCCACGGGAAGTCTGTCTGTCCGCGGTCATGTGAACACTATAACTCAAAAACATGAATAGCTAGATGAATAAAATTTGGTACACAGTTTTATCATCATGAATGTAGGTCCGTATAAAAGTTTGGGCCAAATCCGTCAAAGGGTTGACTGTCTGTCGGTCTGTATAATCGCGTACTTGTAAAAATTACATCTCCTAAAACCTTTGGCTTAGATAAATAAAAATTGGTATGACGTTTGCTAATATTAATTATAGGTCTGTGCCCAAATTTCGTTTGAATCGGTAACGAAAAAGGCATTCAAATTGCATAATTAATTTTTCTAATCCGATTCTCCATACGCATGCGCACTGGTAGCAATCTCTGTGCACTCGGAAGGATTACATCACATTGCCCCTGTTTTACTTGCGTACTGGAAGCAATCTCTGCGCATGCGCAAGCTAACGAACGAGGTCTTCTCCTATTTTCTCCTCTGTACACGGAGCTTGTGCATTGGCTACAGTTTGATAGAAAATAAATATTGCTAACTTTTAATACATACGCATTTCTTTCAATATGATTCTTCACCTAAATATTTTACTATCACTATAATCTACAATGAAAAACCTTCTGATAGTCATTGAATTCTGGGTTACAGTAGGTTCGATTTTTTTATCCACGCAGGGGGAAGGGAAATGACAAATGTTTGAGAAGTATACGAGAAAGTTTAGGGGAGGTCACTCCCGCTGGTTTTATTTGAATTAAATCCTAAAATTTTTAAAATTAGATTATTATTGTTATACATTTTGTAAAAAAAAAATAACGGGGAGGTGTAGTTTGCTTACGTAATTATAAGAGGGGGGTTTGCGATTTGCTTATTTTTGCTGACAAGGGGGGGAGGGGGTCAAAAAATACCAAAAAATGCTTACGTAATATTTGAACGGCCCCTTTAATTCTTTATTTACAGTTTTTTTTTTTATCGAAATGTAATGGCATATTGAGTTTCAGGGGCATTAAAGTTTTTTTTTTACCCGATTGAAACGAAAATTGGACAATTAGGGTTAAAAGACCACATACCAAATTTCATTTATCTAAGTCGTTGCGTTTAGGAATTATCGTGTTCACAAGCATGCGATTACAGAAACCAACAGACAGTTAACGCGTCGAGGGATTTCGTCCAAAATTTAATACGGACCTACATTCCTAATTTTTAAAACTGTGTACCAAATTTTATCTATGTAGCTATTTAAGTTCTGGAATTATCGAGTTCATATGAACCCTAACAGACAAATTTTCCGTGGACGGACTTTAACCAAAAATTGATTGAAATATACTAATTTTGTATTAAGTCCATATTCCAGATTCCTTCTTTCTAGCTCTAACCATTGTTGAGTTATTGTGTTCACAAACATAATTCCAAAATTGTGTTTTTCGGACTCGGGGAGGTATAAAAACTGGAGATTCGTCAAAATCTCGTGTTGAAATTTACGATCAACGATTATAATTCTTTCTCTTTGTATACTTCGTTTACTAGAATGTTAAAACGATCAAACTTTTTTTTCCTATTAGTTTTAAGAAAATGCGCTAGCTACGAAGTAAAATATTATTGAATTTTTTTTCTACAGACAGTTTTTTGCAAACTTCGCAAAATAAAAGAATAAGGAGAAAAATTTAACACCTATTCGAAATTAATCAGGTGCGTTTTCCCAATTTATAAATGTCTTGGACGTTATCGGTGTGATATTCAAAAACATTTTTGGGTCTTTTCTTACCAAATATAAAGGAAATTTAACTAACATAAAACTGACACTTTACTGTTTTTCTTAAAAAATAAAATTATAGATCTAATTCAAATATATCATACAGCTTGGAAAATAAATATGAGTCTCATTATTATCCATTAAAGTTCAGAATGAAAATAAAAACGTGTATATAAATCAGAATTTTATTTAAAAAAATTATACTTTACAAATTAAAGCACACACACAAGATATTGTGATAAAACACATTGTCTAGCATGTGACGGCGGAGTTTGGAAATAATTCAATGCCTGAGACTACTATTATTATTAGAAGAACTGTCGTCAAACTCATTAATAACGTGTCGGGATGCATCATAGGTTTGTAACACATATTAGTGGATTCTTGTCTCATAGCATTTATTAAAATTCAGCTCTCAATTGGCATAAGAGTTACCAAAAGCAATGCAATTCAGGCATTTAGATTTGATCACTTATTGAAGAATGCATATCAGCAAAACTATAACGCTCAAGGAACTAATGCATAAATACAGTATCATTGAAGTAAGCATTGATATTTTCTTAGAAATGGTTTTGTGTTCTTACATTTTAAAGAAGAAATAAATATTTTCACTGACTATTGAAATAAACTTAATATGCAGATGTTATCAGACTCTTAATAAGATAACTAAAAGTCTGATAAGATCACTCAAACATTAAATTGAGTTGATTTTATTCTTTACGTTTTCATGGAAACCAAAATTTTCTCTAACAAAAATACAATATTTTAAAACATAAAAAATAAAATTTTCATCCCTTTTCTTTAACATTTGTTTCAATGTTTGTTCAAAGTGAGCAAAAAATAAATTGAATAATAATTATTTGAAAAAATAATTGTTATTTTTCGGAATTTATTTCATTTTGATGAATTTAAAAGAAATTCTAAGTAATGTAATATAGAAAACTAATCTAGAAAATAAACTGTTATAGTTTTAAAAAATCACACCTAAACCTTAAAATTATTTTTTTCAATTCAATGCTATATAACGAAATAAACAACCCCCTCTTTTCTTATCACCCCCGGCTTCTCAAATTTTTCTATGCTTGAATGGGGTATTGAAAGGGATGGGACCACAAAATCTATTTTACTTAACAATTCGATTAAAACATTGATGCATTGAAATAAAATCTTATATAACATAAGTGTATTACAGAGAAAACACTTGAAACATAATACAATTTCAATCCAGGCTGACAAATATTAAACCGGACTTATACAGAATCCAAATTCGGACAAACACAACTAGAAAAAAAAATCCAAAACTGACCTTCTTTCTGAAAGAAGAGCTCAATGCAGATAGCGTTAAAATGCCCCAAGCCAAAGGGGGTGTGGGGTCTTGGATCCTGTGGTATCTCTAATTTGCAGTAAGTACATTCTTATCAGCACTCATTGTGTCGACCGCTACCCTCCCCAGCTAATCAATCAAGATGTCAAACCAAGGAAGGGGGAAGAAATTCGGAAAAATACGTTTCTCGCACTTTAGAGACAGTTCACAAGGGACGTAAATATCCGGGCTGACCGATTTCGGCGTGTCTCCGACCACACGTTGAAATGCGTGTTTCCCGCTTATGGGGTAGTCCAAGGTCGACGTAGAAATACGTGTGAAACACTCAGAGGGTTAATGAGATCTTTATATATATATATATCAAGAAAATATCACCATTCTTTCAAACTAACGAGGAAAACAAATGAATTATAATCAGCAAAATAATAAAAAACAATTAAATTAAGCAATATAATGAACAATAATAATGAACATTCTGAAACGATGACATGGTCTTTTTAAACAGCCAAAACTACAACATGTTAACACATATTATCCGTGTTTCTTAAAAATAAGTTAAAATAACATTTTTCCAACCTAGAAAGGATAAAAGGCGATGAAATTGAATTGAAAAAATGATTTTAATTGCGAGAAAAAGATATGAAAATCTGTCTTCAGATTTCTTTTCAGTTAAAGAAACATGCTCTCATTTTTTCCTAATCAATTAGTGCTCTTAATTTATTAAATTAGGAGAGACAAGTAAAAAGAACTGGAAAAAAATCCGATAAGAATTTTTTGTACCCTAGAATCTCAAAGTAGGCAAATCAAAATGAAACTATTTTTTAGCTATCTTAGCATCCAAAAATTCAGCAGATAATAAAATTATCTATTGAAAGTTTTAGATAAACGAATCACATAAGTTTTTTTATTCTTTCTATTAATCTTAAAAGAGGTAGAAAAAAATTTCCTGTAGGTCTTAATAGATTTAGGTTGAATGAAAAACTATAAATGTATTATTTTTTCTGAAAAATTATAATAAATTTAAGCAGTAGCTGAAGTTTTACTTATTGCATTATGACATCATAATAAACGAGATATTCTTTTTAAATCAAACAAATTTTTATCAAGTATACTTTCAGCAAGTATTTAAATCAAGTATTTTTATACTTGAAAATACTTGCTGGTGTTCTTAAAAATATATTTTTCAAAGAATAAAAATTTGGTACCAAACTAAAAATCTATTTCAAATTTGAATTTTCAAGCAGTATCGCTTACGCAATACACCCAAACTTTGGAGAGATATTCTTATTAGGGAAAGGTCGGGTAGTATTGGACTGCGGTTAGTGTAGGACCTGCATTGTTTCTTAGATTTGCTGTAGGAGGCAGGACCTGTCAAGACACCAGGGTGTTGGATGAAGGTTGAAAGTTCACATTCCACCATATTAAGTCAAACGGTAGTGTTCTTGACACGTGGATGAAAATTTAGTTTTTTCTACAGTCTTTTGAGTGAAAGAAAACTTCGGATTGTCATAACTTGCATGAAAGTGACTATAAGTTTGTTTTCTGTTTATTGTTTAAAACAACATTTATTGCCTTTAAAGTTGCAGGCAATAAATCTCCTTAGGCTTACCAATACGTATGTTGTAACCGATGATTTGTTCCATGATGTTTCGGGTTGTATCGGACACAATATTGCTGTCACATCTACCACAACTTTGAGCTTGCCCGGTCGCATATTTACAAACCCTACCCTGATACACCAAAGGCAAGAAATTAGCCAATAGCATTGGCTAAGTCGGCCTGTGACGTCACTCTTAGCTCTCGCACGTAGCGTGCGGAAATCATAACAAAACAAGAATCGCCCTCCTTTCTAAAGTGATATATTTACTGAATATTTATTTACTATATTTCATCTTACTATATTCCTTTGCTTCCCATTTTTAGTTTGCTCTCAAATAAATTTCATATAATAATGTTTCAATGTTATTTCGGATTAACGTTCGGCACTGTTTCCCTACAGTTGAGCACAGTTCTTGCGTGGGTTGTAACATTTCTAACAAAGGAAATTATTTTTAAAAATATTCGCGATAAAAATGTTATTCGTGAGTAAAAAGAATAATCGCTGGATTAAATAAAATAGCGAAATAGATTCGGATTCGCGAAGTCCAAGCAACAGAAAACTAAACAGATTCAAAGTTCGCATTCAATGACGTCACAACTTACGGCGAAGCGAGCCAGTGATATTGGCTGATTTCCTGCCTTTGGTGTATCAGGGTAGGGTTTGTAAATATGCTGCCCGGTCCTTTAAAACTAGTAGCAGACAAGTAGATGGAGGAAGCTCGAGCAGTCTTGGGAAATGATAGCAGTACAACTATTTATCTTATCGAGGATTTTCCAAAACAACTGCCTCGAAAAAAAAGTGCAAACACAGAATGCATTTGTCTGTAAACCGAATTGTTAAGTTTTCAAAGATTGATAGCTTTTTAATTTCTCTGATTTATACCTCGTTCTTATCATATATTAACCTAATTTTAAAATTCGTACTTTTATAAATTTATCAAGAATAACTCTGTCTAATAATAAAAAGTTGTCTATGAGAACAAAACTAATTCTCCTATTGCATATATTTTTCATGTCTAATACAACCCGCCACAAGTAAAATTGATAAAAATGTAATGACAATAAAAAGTGTGAAAAAACGATTGATTAGAAAAATGTGTCTTAAAATGTGCTTTCATAGCACAAGGGGAGTTGGAACCCTAATTCCGTTAACCCTAACCCCTATGTACCTTTTCTCAAAATCTGTTATAGATTCATGTTTGAAATTTTTTATACAAGTAAAGTGCATCTTTCTAATTATACTGAAATGTTTTTTTTAATTCAAATATTTATTTTTTGCATTTTTTTGTGTCAAAACAAAAAAAATGTGAAATGTGAATGTATATCACCAATAGGGTGATATACATTTTTGTCTTGTTTCCCCGACACTCCCATGAATAGTTAGAAAACACATGTGTCTTGAAAAATAGCAAATTCGAATAAAATATTCATTGAAATACATCAGGGCAAAAGTAATGTAAAATAATATACAACATCTTTCGAGATATTTTTCCTTTGTCATAGATCAAAGACAAATTTCATAGGAATTTCGTATACATCCTTTTTCCACGTAGTAGTTTGTATAAATTTCTTGAGGCGTCCAGTGGAAACGTATCATCTCTATATATAAAACTCAACATATGTATGTATATATGTTTGTTTCAGCATCACTTCCGAACGGCTAAAGGGATTTTGATGAAACTTGGTACACATGTTCCTCATTAACTCACTTGAAGTACAGTAGGGAAAAATAAGCTGTAACCCAGTCCCCCTCGGTAGGGTGGGGCATAATGTCCAAAATACATATAACAAATAGGTAAATTGACAGACTTGGCAATTTTGATGAAACTTGGTTCACATGTTCCCCATTATATGACTTGAAGTACTATAGGGGTAAATAAACCATAGCCCAAGCCTTCGGGGTAGACAGGGGCAAAGTCTCCAATATACATATTACTAATAGGCCGATTGATATGCATGGTGATTTTGGCGGCTTGGGCGATTTTAATTAAATTTGGTTCGCACACATCTAATTTGCCAACTAAAAATACTATTAGGGTAAATAAACACTAATCCTATCCGTCAGGATAATGTGGGACAAAGTCTTTAAAATGGATGTAATAATTGCGCAGAGTGACATGAATTTGATACAGATGGCACAATTTTGATGATACTGGACACATATATTCCTCTTTGGCTGACTAAAAGTAGTGTAAGGGTAAGTAAACGCTAATCCAATTCCTCAGAGAAGGGTGAGGGAAATTTTCAAAACACATGGAAACTCGTGGGAGGATTGACATGCTGTTGGATATGGTTAGGGCGATTTTGATGAAATTCGCTACATATGTTTCTCAGTGACTGATTAAAAATGCTCTAAGGGTAAATAAACTCTAACCAAATCCGTGAGGGTAGTATGGGGTTAAGTTTTTCAAATACACATAACAAATTGGCCGATTGGCATAAAAGTTGATACGGATGGGGCAATTTTGATGACACAGGGTATATATGCTCCTGACAGGCTGACTAAAAGTAGTTTATGGATAACTAAAGGCTAATCCAATTCCTCAGAGTGGGGGAGGGAAAACATCGTGAAAATACATGTAAACCCTTGAGCCGATTGGCATGCTGTTGGATATGGCTAGGGCGATTTTTATAAATCTTGGTACATGTGCTTCTAATTAGCTGACAAAGAATATTGTAGGGGTAAATAAATGCCAACCTAATCTCTGAGGTTAGGGTGACACAAAGTCGTTTAAAAGCATTCGGCAAATTTCATACGGATGCAGCAATTTGAAGAAACTTCATATACATTTCCCTCATAGGCAAAATAAAAGCACTTTAAAAGTAAATAAATGCTCATCCAAAACATCAAGTAGAATGGAGCGAAGACGTTGGCCGATTGACACGAGACTCGATACTGCTGGAGCGATTTAGATGAAACTTGGTAAGCATCTTCCTCATTAATCGACATGAAGTACTGTTGTGGTAAATAAGCCCTAACCCAGTCTTTTAATGTAGGTTGTGGCAATGTCTCCGAAAAACACGTAAGAAGTTTACTGATGAAAATGAAATTTAATTCGTAGGTTTCAATATGGTCAGACTAAAAATATGGATGAGTTAAATTGGTTTCAGTCAACCCTTTAAAATGATAACTACCGATAAGACATGTAAAAATGTTTATTTAGAAAAACTAGAGCAATTATGTCGAAGAATGTTTCATTGGCTGATTTAGACACTTTGATTGTTGAAATTTTGGTTGAAAAATGACTCTGACATTATTCAACAACAACAGCATGATACTGTATTGAGAAATGGACCATATATGGCACTCTTCTAAGTTGGATGAAGGCGAGTAATAGGAAAACATTTACCAAACGGACCAATTCGCATGAAAGTCTTATGTCCTGAGTTCCTGAAATAATAAGATGCTCCCAAAAATTTGGCTAACAAAGCAAAAAAACAAATGTAATACTCTATATTATGATTCATGATAAATGAAAGACAATTTTTATACTCCTAATTCATGAATCATGTTATAAAAGAATTGAGAAATAGTTCCAAAATAAAGTAACATTAATAAACATTATGCTATTTATAAATGCCGTTCAGTTTCTTTTCTTGCCAAAGATCTTGACCTGAATAAGACCGGGCAACGCCGGGCACTCTGGTAGTTGTTGCAATAATACCATGTCAAGAATCTTGTGGCTAAATTTTTAGCTGGCTTTTTTGTTGCATTATGCTTGATAAAAGTTATGTGACAGGAAGTAAACACATATAACACGTTTGAAATATTTTATCGAATTGAATCGATTCAAATAGGTGTAGGTCTAGGTGCTGTACCTCGACCACTCTTTGGTACATCGCTAAACTTTTCGAAATCATTGCATGATATTTAGGTGGATATGATACCAGGAAGAAATTCCGACCTGTCGAAGCATGCGGAAGAGAACAGAAAAATCTGACCAGCAAAAAAGTGCTCTATAAAGACTTAATTATGACCATCAAAGACTCTCTATCATGAATCAAGAATACGAGAACGCGTTCATTAAATTTTAAAAAGTGCCACTCTGGAAGTCGCAAGTATACAACCTACATCCACCATGTGACAGGAAAAACCCAAAGACCTATTTTTTTCTTTCATCACAACTGAAAAAGGATGTTAGTTTTCTTAAAAATATGTAGATATCTAGCCAGAAACTTTTGTTTGCGCAAAAGCGAGATATATATTAAGGATTTTAAAATTATTCGCCTAGGGAAAAAAATACTAGTCTTAAAAAAAAGAAAATTAGAAAAGAAAAATCAAAGTGTAACTACTAGTCGCCTTCAGTGACCACCTTGCCGGCCGAGAATACTGTTCTATTTGATTCAGCTGAATCCGTGATGCATAATTTAGTATTCATGGTTTCCTCATAATTTTTTTACCTCCCGATTTACTTAATATCTAAGAGCTTAATATTTACAGCTTCCTCAAAAAATTAATGCATAAAAAATGAAGTAAAATTCATTATGCTTTTACCAAAGGAATGAAAAAATAAGCAAAATCTTCATTCCTTATCTTTCAACAATAAAAGAGAAACACACCGTTCATTATAAAAGCAATGAAGACGGTTTGAGTTGATTGCAACAAACAAAACAAACAAAAGTATTGTTGCAAATTATGCATAAAAATATTTTTTTAATTGATAAAATTAGATAAAAAAACTCGGACGTCAATTTCGTTGATATCATTTAAAAGATAATTTTTCAATTTTGAGGAGTTGTAAGAATTTATTTAGCGCTAATATATTTTGGAAAGTTATCGCCAACTAATGCAAAAATTTTGCTAACTTTTTGATCAAATTAAATTCTAATTAAGTTTTCGAGACAATCTCTCCACGCAGCACATTCACACCCTTCAAGGTATATCTGTGCAAAATTTCGAAGCTCTATGTCCTGATTTCTGCCCTATAGAAGGCAAACACACACAGAGAAACACAGACACGCGCATTCTCCTTTATTAGAAGTAGAGTTAATAGAGCAACAAAAAAAATTCTTTATTTAAATTTAAAAAAAACAATTATCCGAACTAGGGGAAAAACTAAAGTAATAGTTATAAAATGAAACTAGAATTTATATTAGCCTCGGCGATAAATTAACGGTGCAGGCAAAATCATGACGACAGTTACGACTTTTATATTGAAATCATTTTCAAAATCTGGCTATGCAAATACATCTTCTTTCTGTGTTACGAATTTCACCTTCCTTAATCATCCCGAATAATGATATGTGTGCTTACTTACGACAAAAATTTATCTAAAATCCACTTTTTGATGTTCATACAACAGTGCTCTATGCTGTTAACAGACGGTCAAGGTACAATACAATGCAATTGGACGAGGTACATAACTCCTCTCATATTGTTTAATTTACTTTCAGGTAATTATTTATGCTTTTATTGATAAAAAAATCCTTTCAGTGTGTGTGTCAGTTATGGAACTAAAAGGGGAACAAGTTAAAAATAAAAATAAAAGTATTTTTTCTGGAAAACAGAAGGAAAGTTTAATTCCTCCAGAAGCTTGCTCCAGCATCCGAACAATTGTTTCTCCACTTCAGTTGAAAACTTTCAACCCGAGATGACACGTGCAAGGTGACGGTGTTGCCTTCTAAACTGAACATTTTGGACGGGAAACGTAATTTCTCTACTTTCTCGTTTTGATATATCGACAATTGGCCGAGGTGCAACCCTGGCCAAGATACAGCACTTTCCCCTATCTATGGTCAAAGATTTTTATCGGTTCTCAAAGAATGTGAAATAAAAAATCTCAATATAAATCTCAGTTACAGAACTTGGAAGCTATCATTATGGATAAAATTATTTAGATACAAAAGAATACAAATATGAAAGGCAAATATGGAAATAAAAAGCATATTTAAGATATTTCCTCATTCTATCAGAAATTAAAACAAAAAAATCTTACAGAGGAAAAAAAACCAACCGCATAGTAGCAAAATGGGTCAGATTGAAATAAAAAGATAGTAATAGGAATTAAAGCACATCAGTGAAAAAAATATGAAAAGCAGCGAGCAGATTGTTTTCGTTGATATTTATTGAAATATTCGGGTGTTTCATTAGGTGATAGGTGTTAAGATTTATTAAGATGTTACATATCTCTAGACCTTTATGATTTTTTAATCAACATTTTTTCTGCTAAAGCCAATTCATTTAAAACTAAATATACCTAAAACAGCAACAGCTAAGAAAAGTAAAGGAAAAAGGTCAAACGTAATGTATTAGAAAAAAATGAGCATCCCATGAGAGTGAAAACTCTTTCAATGATGAAATATAAATAAAAAAAAATGACAGGAGGCTGTCTTTTCAAACAGCCTCTGATGTTAAAGGCGTATGACTACTTTACTCGCGTGACTATTTTGTTCCTCGAAGTTTCTTGTAAGTTTTTAAGATTAAGTAAGTTTTTTTGTAACCTCTGTTGTTACCCTTTATCTCAAAAATAAGACATTAGTTGTTTTTAACATATGTAGTTACCGAGATATAGAGGATCGCATCACCAATTCATGCGTATTTTTTGCGACTTAATAGTTGCTGAACTACAATTCCGATTTTCGAATTTTCTTTTGTAACGTCTGTTGTTACCATTTATCTCTAAAATAAGACATTTGTTATTTTTAACATATGTAGGTACCGAGATATAGAGAATCGCGTCACCAACTTTGCGACTTAATAGTCGCTGAACTACAATTACGCTTTTCAATTTTTTCTTCTGTAACTTCTGTTGTTACCCTTTATATCTAAAATAAGGCATTAGTTGTGTTTTTAACGTATGTAGCTACGAAGATATAGACGATCTCCCATACAATGTTTTCTGTTGCATTTCGAAGTGAATCAAATTCCTTCTTGAGACCCCAATGGGTGGAACGTAGTCCTACTAACTGTTGGATGTGTGCTGGTGTAAAAACACATAATTGCCCTAAATGTCCCCTTGATTGTAATCTAGTATAATACAAATATCAAACTTCTGACGTGGGTGTGAAGTTGAATAAGATAATCAAGAAAGTAATCATTATAGTCAAAATTTAACCCCTCAACTGGTTTACCAGTACGTGCATCGAATTACCGCAATTTTAAACTCAAAAACTATGAAAAGTTCATTCATAAACATTATAATTTCATATAAAAAATAAGTGGAATCCATAAAAATTTCAATTACCTTTTAGGTTCTCTATCGAATTAAAATGAGAACGCATTCCCAGAATAGAAGGTGTCATCTAATTTGATAGTTGAGAAATCTAACCGGTTAAGATGAAGACAAAAATAAAATCTAAGAAAGAAATCAACATTAATTTTTTTGCTTTAAGTGGCAAGAAAATGTCACAAAATCGTTTATATAAACCTTCCACTGCTTAAAATATTCAGACTAAGTACTTGACAGGAAACACTTTTACTTACCTCGAAGTATGTCTGAGGAAAAAAATATTTAATGTTGTAGACACTTTTTGTTTGAAAATAAATGAAGCTCTACTTATAAAAAGCGTTGGTAAAAGAGCCAATTATTATTATAAAGAAAGATAAACTTGAAAACATTTGATGCGAGGTATAACAAAGGAAGTTTACACTAACGCACAGTGGTGAAATATGCGGGAAAGCTGGCCAAAAAGGTTTTATTAAAACTTATTGGTAAAGCCGTAAAACTTAATTATATTGATAGTCTAATGTATTGCTCTACTTTTTGTTTACTTGTCGACATGTTAACGACATGCAAGCTGTCATGGCACTTCGGTAAATTTCTTAATTCTTTTCAAGGCTGAAAGTGTTTCTACAATCTTATCAAAGTTTTCTATATTTTATTTTTGAACGATTTCATCTAGTGGCTTGTTTTCGACATGGAACTTAGTCAGTAAAGTAACGAACTTTTAACCCTTATTAATCGGAAACAAGCAGTTTTTAAAAATAAAAACTCGTTTTTTAAATGCAAAATAATTTTTTATGTGTTCTAATTGAAGCATAGAAGGAAAAAGTGTAGGATTCCAAGGAATTCTGGCATTATAAATAATTTTGAATAAAGCTTATAGTAGTAGCTCTCTATTTACAACAAATTTTCGTGCTACTTTTAATTTGTTTGTTGTTTTATTGCATTAGTAACTATACAAATTTTTCTATGCGTGTTCTTTTAGGGATAACTTCGGCTACATCACCATAAATTATTCGACGAGAATTGATACATTTTATAAAAATAATTCTTCTAGGAACAAAATTGCCCAGAACAAACATTTCCTTTCTAAATTTTGCGTGGTTTTATATGCTTATAGCGAACTATTAGACTCCGAAAGAAGAAAATTATAGAAACTAATTTCTCTTTACAATAAGTTGAAAAAACTGTTTTTTTAAACATGAATCTTTAAAATGCGCCATTAAAAGCTTTTGAAGACAGCAATGAACGAATTAGAAGAAAGGAAACTGAAGAAGGGAGAGAGAGAGAGAGCAAGCGAGAGAAAACAGATACAGAAAAAGTCTAATGCATGCCGCTCAAATGAAATAGAGCAGTGGTTCCCAACCCATGGGCCGCGGCCCACTCGAGGGCCTCGGATAGCATATTAATGGGCCGCGAAATGCTAGTCAAGAGTCGAAGTCAGGGGAGCTTTAAGAGTCTTCACTCGTATTTTGCTTCATAAAACAATATATTTTTATTCCTTTTACAGTAAGCTTCACTAATTACTAGCATTATAAGGGCATCTAATAAGTGTGGGTGTCCACACTTATCGTGGTCCAATAGCTAATTTCTAAACCGTTAGAGATAGACATATAGTTCAAATTGGTAAAATGCTTTAAATAAAGGGAAGAATTATATTTTGTTTTTTAAGTCACTGAACATATTTCTGAAAAAAATCACGAATTCTAACTTTTTATACGGTCCCCCCGGTCCTATCAGTCATATTTAGTAAAACATTCTTCACACTCTAAAATTTTAATAAAATAAGTCCCACTCTTCAGTGACTAAAACTGAGCGAGTTATGGAGCTTTGAATTTCATGATTTTTACCAATCAGCCGCCTCGTAGAGTAACTGCTGCGCATTGATTGGTGAATCGTCTGCAAGACGGCTATTGAAATGGTGTAAAGTGGTTTAATTCAGCGATATCAAAGCTCCATAACTCGGTCAGTTTTAGTCGCAGAAGGGTGGAAAGTTTTTTGCATAAAATGATAGTGTGTGAAAAATATTTTACTAAATATGACTGATAGGACCGGGGGAACGTATAAAAAATTAGTATTCGTAACGTTTGCAGGAATATATTCAATGACTCAAAAAGCATTAAATATAATTCTTCCCTTCATTTAAAGCAATTTTCCAATTGGAACTATATGTCTATCTCTAACGATTTAGAAATTAGCTATTGGACCACGATAAGTGTGAGCACCCTGTATATATATTGTTACAAACATGGAAAGTCGCTTCCCAGCAATGCAAGTCTTATGGTTGGGAAGAGAGTTTTACAAGGTTAAGCATGGAGTGACCTCAGCGACTCTTATGGCACCCATGACCATGGCGACAAACTTGACGATCATTTTGGCGATTTGGCGACCTTGGCGACAAATAGATGATTCCCGAAAATGCAACCCTTTTCTCGATATTTCTACTAGGAAAGGGAATACAGGAGAAAACACCATGTGACGTCACGGCCCGTCGGAGAGAATATTTAAGGACGGCGCCTAGTTCAGAAGGGCGTCTTGATCTTGATCGACTGGCTACTTGCTTTGAAGCGCGAACGTCTTCGGTGTGTGAGCTGAGCTGTTATTGTCGTTACTAATTATTTGCTGACTGTTCGTGTTGCTAGATAACACAGTGCTGAACTGTTATTATCTGTGAATTGTTGTCTGTATGCATTGGTAATCTGTGCAAGGACTATTGTTTCCTGTATCTGTGCTACTTGTTTTCCTGCATATTTGTAAATAAACCTTCATTCTCCATTATCCTGCGTGTTGGACTGTTTACACCATACAACCGCAGTAAGACATTTTGCAACAATATATAAATATCTGTTTGTATTTTTTTTTACTTGTATATTTAGTTAGTGGGCCTCAAAATATTTTTTTACACGAGATGTGATCAGCACAGCCAAAAAGTTTGGGAACCACTGAAATGTTAAAAATCTTGCTATTTGAGAGTCAAAAATAGAAACAATATCGGAAGACAAGGCCTTACCGCTACTGATTCATTGCAAATTTAAAAAAAAAAATCAATACAATATATGAAATTGTGTTCTCGAAGAAAGTTTCACTTGGTGCTATAATTTTGAAGTCATAACAAATCCTAAAATATTAGCTGTGCGGAAAATATTTCAGTAACAGAAGCTTCAGCACAAGTGACTTTACAAGACTTGCCTAATCAAATTGTAAATCGTCTGATTAAATCTTTATAAGATAATCTTTATCCTTGGAGGACGATATTAACAATATTTTTTAATTAGTAAATGAGATTTTGACAGTTTCTTGAAACAATTCGAATAACTCTTGTTCCAGTAGATTAATTTTGCGGAATCTAGACGAACAATCGCATACTGTATTATGAATTCCCTAGTAGCAAAATGTCATCGGCCATTGAAAGGCCTTTCATCGAAACCCGATCACACAATGATCGGCCGATGAACGGATTCCCATCGGATAGGGATGGATTTTCATCGGGAATTGCTCCGAAATGTCTCGTCGGCCATAGATCAGCCGATCATCGATATCGGATGAGTTTTGCTAGCCGATACGATAGAAAACCGAGCAGTGTGGTTTCATGGCGATGAATTTCCGATAACTTTTAGATGAATATACAAACAGATTTGGATGTGTGTACGATGAAAAATTGGTTGTTCAATAAATGGTTGTTTTTTTAATAAAAAGGATGGCCAGTTGATTTTAGGTTGGAAAGGTTTTGGCAATAACAGGGGTGATTGTGTTCCGGTATTATACAGGAAATCCGGTATTTTCTGATAAATCTATTTTTTTAAAATTTAAGAGCGCCAAAGACTCAAACAACTACGGATTCTACGTAGTTTCTTCGCCATTTCGGCTTCTAATACGGACTGTACAAATTATAATCTAAAATTATCCACGACCGACTTCTCGATATTGTAGACCAGCAAGACTCCAGTTCGTTCAGGAATCGACACAAATTCAAAAATAAGAAGCCGTGTATGTCACAAACTAGAAAACTGATTTGAATCCGACAGACATCAAAACTTTGACAAAACTTTTAATTAGTCATAACAGAACAGAATTACGAATACTCAACGAACCAAAGGTTTCATTTGTGTTCAACAACAAGCAAACAGTTTAACCCTCTCACACCGAGCGAGGCGGTCCCGGGCGGTCTAAAAAATATCCCTTAACAGCGACGCAGGCCGGTTTGAGACGGTTGGCGTCTTTTGAGGGGCGGTGAGGGTCTGAGATCGCTTAGGAGATAAGCGCGGTAGGGGGTCCAATTATCCTTGCAAACAGCAGCCCATTTCCGTGCGCCTTGAGGGAAGGTTATAGCAGAGGATGGGGCGATGGGATAAATGACTACCCAGGTTGGGCGAGTCCAATTCATGTCGCTTCTTCCCCAAAACTCCCGGTATTAAAGGGGCTAGAATAAAAAAGTCGCCCCGGAATTAAATAGTTAAACATAGCTTGAAGTTTTGTTTAAAGCAGTAACTGAAAAAGATTTACAGTTGGGACTGTCCACGCTAGATTGCCGGATTAAATTCTTCTAGCGCTTATTATATTTTCCATATAGACTTAAGTTTTGCAAATGGGGGGGTGAGATTAAAAACAATGTTGAAAGATTAAAAAATAATGCAAGATAATACCAAATAGGTCTCGTGGTTGATAAGCTGAACCTTAAATGCGAAGGATGCAGGCGCGCGGAAGCCATATGATGCTATTTTATTCATTTTCCTATTTATTATAGTGTGATAACTGTTTAATTGTCCATGAATCTCTTCATTAATTGGGAATTTCTTAATATTTACGTCTACCCAATACATCCTAAAGTTCTTAATGCAAATAATTATATAATTTTAATATTTAACAATTTTGGCCAACCTTTTCGTATATTTCATCACCGTGTAACGTGTAAAAAGTAAAGAAGGTGTAGCGTGTGTTTTGTAATTAATATTTTTGTAATAATTTATCTAGAAAATGACACAGAAAGATAAGTCTTATATGGTTTTCCTTGTGCCGCAATTTTAATAAAGATTATTGCAATTTGTGTTCAGAGAAATTAAAAATATTCCAGGCAGTATGTATGAAAAGTTAATTAATTTCGTTTTGTTCCTAATAGATTCTCTCTCGCTACTATATTGTTTAATATAAATATAAACACTGCTTTATAAGTATTCTTTGTTCTGCTAGATTTATAAATAATGTAAATATAGTGTTAGCTCTAAGAATTAACTCCTTATTTGTCTTACTTTCTCTTTAAGAAATCCATGTGGCATAGCAATCCTAACTCACTGAAAGCTCTAAGATATCGGTTGAAACTCGGATTCTTTAAAGATTTAGCTAATCCCAAGACTGTATCTATCTATCTTAGGAATTATGTTAACGCGCCAACTGCGTTTGGCGTCTTGGCAGTGTCGCCAAATGTAGAAGTCAACCTGTTAGCAGATGTTAACCTGTTAGCAGAAGCGTTCAGGATCTGACGGTGTAATGACGCCCGTGGGCAAAAAGCTCACTGTTTTATGTTGAATTTCTTAATAAACACAATTTAAAGATTTGTGTGAAGAAGCTTGTATGATGTGTTATTATGTAAAGATGCCTGTGAGTATAGGGCTCAGTGATTTAGGCAAAAATCTTAATTAAACATACTGGTCCGTCAAAACAAACATTGTGGTCCGCTCGAGGAGAAGAACCTGCAATTATGGATATTAGTACACTAGAAAGAAATCTGAATAGCCTCAAGAAAAAATGTGATGGTTTAGCGAACTATGCACAGACTTATGAAGATTCCCGATGTGCATTCGTAGAAATCCAAATCAAATCTA
This sequence comes from Araneus ventricosus, assembly GCA_013235015.1. Taxonomy (NCBI): domain Eukaryota; kingdom Metazoa; phylum Arthropoda; class Arachnida; order Araneae; family Araneidae; genus Araneus; species Araneus ventricosus. The sequence goes on from BGPR01009584.1 coordinate 52,119, forward strand.
AGAACTGCCACTGCCTTCAACAAAAAGTTGAGGAAGCAGTACTAGGAGTTGCCTGAGGCGACGTTTAAATCGAAAGAAGATGAAGCGCTCAACGAAATGGAAGGGCGACAGATTCAAAGTCATTCTTGAAGATCTTACTTCTAAAAGAGAAAAGACTATTAAAGATAATAGTAAAAAAGAATGCTCTAAAGTCTGTAAAAATAAAACTGATGCCGCTATTTGATGGCAAATAGGAAGAATGGAGCAGATTTGAAAATCAGTTTCTGAACTTAAATGGGAATAATGATGATCTTTCGAATAGAGAAAAGTTATACTATCTACGCTTCAGTTGAAATGGAGAGGTCCAACAACTCGAAACCGAAGATGACACATTTGATTCTCTCTTTAACTCTATCGATACGGTACCGTCCCATACGTCCCTTCAAGCAAAACACGATATCCGTGCGAAACGAACAAATGTCACTCCGAAATTTCCACCCCCTTTCGTTAAGCGTGATTAATTTCACACCCGCGGTGCGTGCTTTCTGCGTTAGAGTGGCTCATCCAGATGTGTTTGGGGAAGAGGAGAGTTTTCTTACAATTCAGACAATGCCAGCTGTCATTGTTGTTTTTGAGGGGGAAAGTGAATTTCCCTTATCTTCGATAGAGGAGCTCGGACGTACCCGTATTTTGAGGTCCCTTTTTTTCAATGGCCTTAGGAATCAGAGAGCTAAAGCACTTAAAGAAAGATTTGAAAATAAGAAATTAATTATTAATGCTCATGCCAAGGCAGTAATTGACTGTGAAAAAATACAATATGCATCTGCTAAAGAAGTTAAGATGTCTTCTGGACAAAGAAAATTTAAGAGCCCTTAAAATTTTAGAATACAAAAGAAATAGATAATCACACATATATCGTTTTGTGACATATACTATTGCCTAAATTGGATAGAGAATCAAGAAAACTATTTGAATATTCATTGGGAATATCAGATGTACTTTTTGGACAATTTCCTGAACTTTTGGGGGAAAAGAAGATTAGTTCTTGAAAGCATAAAACGCGATCAAGGTTTTAAAGTTACCTATTGTATGAAGAAAAGGGATGTCGGTCCTCCCTGCTTCACAACATGCTGATAATGATTGAAAACTTTTCGTAAATGGTTTAGTTTGCTATGCACATTGTTTACATGTATTTAATGTAAAAATATTAATTACAATGTATATATAATAATAATTAATGTAATATTATATTACATGTAAAAATAACTTTGACATTCGGGAAGATATAAAGGTTTCTTTAAAAAATTCCAAATTTTTTTCCGCATGTTTTGTGAATATAAAATACAGAGTGTTCATTGAAATTATAAGAAACTAACACAACATTCGGCAATATGTTCCAGAATTATTTTATTAAAATTTAAAGCAAATACGCTGGATATTAGAGGATATATGAGTATTTGTAGTAAATAATTTTTTTTACTGAGCATGTGCGAAACGTAGTGTAATTTTTCTTTCAGAACATCAAAGTCAATATAGAGCAACCGGTATAAAAATTCCATTTGAACCCCATTAAAATTCAGAGACACGTTGGCATTTCAGTGAGATGAATTTAAATTTATCTTTGAGAGAAGATAATTAATGAGGGTTTTCCACAAATATATACTTTCCAATTTCGAATCTTCGAATAGTAACATTGAATTTTAGGAAAGTTGAATATTCTTAATATCCATGAATACTTATAAGTCAAATACATTATTTAAATTGCATTCGTAGATTCAAGTTTATAAAATATCATTTTACGCATGAACCCACAACAATTAGCATCTCTCAAAGAAAAATTTGAATTCGCCTTACCAAAATGCCGGTATCTTTCTGAATTGTTACGGTACTCATCTGGCATTTTAATATAAGTTGCTCTATATATCTGGATTTTGAGTTGTGGAAGAAATAATTACAATGCGTCTCGCACATGCGCAGTGAAAATTATTAAGTGCAAATACTCATCTTCCCTCTAGTATAAAAGGTAATATACGATACAATTTACTTCAAATTTTAAAACAATACTTTTGTAACGTCATGTTATCAAGTGTTCTGTAAGTTTCGTGCAATTTGAATGAAAACTCTGCATGTTATAAATTAAAAACATGCATTAAGAATTGTTGACTTTTTAAAGAAATCCTTATATCTTCCCTAATATCCGTACTATTCTTACGAAAATGCATGTAAATATTATGCACATTAAGAATAATCATTGAAGAAATTTGCAACTCATCATCAGCTTTTTGTGAAACGAGATGAGTCAAAATCCCTTTTCATCTCTGTCAATTTCTAGTTGGTCCCCTAAATGACCTCTTGAATGAATTTCCTTTGTAAAGTGTGTGCAATTTTCGTGGTGCGTACTTTACGTTACATGATTCTCCACAATTGATTTCGAACCATAGTTTTCGTATAAATTTCCTATTTCTCGCATTCTATGAAACGTTGCTTAATTTTTGCACACCAATGTATTAAAGGCATTCGGGTGAAAGAAAAGTTAAGTGTCACACAATTAACACTTGAACACACTTAATGGTTAGGTATAACAATTAATTCAGAAATATATACTGTTACAAAGCTATATAGTCGTTTCCCTGAGATGCTAATCTTGGCTACAAACTTGGCGACTTGGCGATAAATTTGGCGACCATTTTGGTGACTTGGCGGCAAAGTTGGCTACAAAAGGAATTTTCTAGAAGGATATCGAACTTCCAACTTATTTCTACTGGCTTCATGAACTTTCTGGAGATTACGTCACTTCCTACGTAATGAAGTCACTTCCTGTTGAAAAAGTATAAAAGCAAGCTCTCAAGCCAAGAAGAGTCAGTTGGAGTTTGATCAGCAAGCAAGCTGGTGAGCTAACAAGAAACCTTTGAGCGCTGTGTTGAGATTTAATGGTAATCTCTGTTGTGAATTTTTACAAGTGCTGTTTTAATACTTGCGCTACATTTCTTTTCTTAGAATATTTGTAAAATAAAGAGTTTTATTTTTTTAATCCTGCTTATTGGACTGCATTCACGTACACCCACAAGACGATTTTGTCACAATACGTTTCATTCTAACAATCATTTCATTTATAATTCTTTTATTACTTTGGTTAAATATTTTATTCTTATTATCTTAAAAACTATCATCTGGAGACGTATTCATTAATATTTATGTCTTAAATATAGCAGGATATATATTTGCAAAATCTTCTCAAAAGCCATGCATTTTAATTTCAATGCTATAAGACTTTGAAAAATAACGAATGACTGCAAAATTTAACAGCAAAACTCAGATGACATTTCGTTTTTGTTTTCAAATTTTATGCTCTACTTTTATATTTACAATGATGATCCCAGACTGACTTGGTTTGAAATGAACTGTGATAATTTTAATAAAATGAAGAGATCTGAGGCCGTTACTTTGTCATTCAAAATGGAAAGAGCGGTAATTGTTCGCAAGTTGACTGACTTTTTCCAATTCCTACTATTAGTTCACACTCTCCCTATATATATTTATCTATATATAATAATAGTTATAATTCTTAAAATTTAGCAAAATTAATTAATTAAATTTTGATTAAAATAAAAAACAATAACATATTTTGCATTAAATAGAAAGGCGCATATGCAGCCAAATCTAACGAAATACAAAAACAAATAAAAGAAATTTAAATTAAAAGAAAACAAATTAAAAGAAAACAATGATAAAATGAAAAATAATGAAAACAATAGATGTTTTTGCGTGCAAACGCAGCTGCAAAAAGTAATTGCTTCAACAGAAATTTTTAAAAAAATACAACAAGAACTATAGAGAAACCAAAATTTACCAATACTTAGAACAATTTGTTAAGAAATTATTCAAAATGAAAAGGAACTAAAATGGCTCACTCATCAGAAACCACACGCCATTTTTAGTTCCAAAATGAACAAGATTTTCTGTGGAAAGGAAAGACAAAAAGTCAAAATTTATTCCTTCCTGTGGTCTGAATCTTGTCCGGCCACCAAATAAAGAACATAAATCCAAAATTTTTTAAATCCATAATCAAAAGAAAGAGATAAAAATTTACCTTCTTTCAGAAGCAAGCCAATCAGAAAAGTGACGCAATAGATACAAAACAATCAACGATCTAGAAGCTATCCAGTAGCTCCATCTATGAATAAAAATTTGAACTATTTCTCAGGAGAACAAAAACTAATTTTTAAAAAATCAAGTTTTAAGGAAACAAAAAGGGAATCCGTTATCCTTTAAGTTATTATTTAAATTACCTAGGGCTTTGACAAAAGAAGAGTGGTTATTACAGATGTGTTTAATCCTATTAATTTGAGAATAAATGGAGTTCTTAATAATTCTAAAATCAAGATTTGTCTGAAAGTTGCAAAGTGAAATAGCCTTAAAATTAAATTCCTTTCTTTTGTCATAAATTCCAACCAAAATATCTGAATTCCCGATTTCAATTTCTAGATCCAAAAAATTACATTTGTTTAATTCATTATTAGTTTTATTTAATTTGAGTTCTTTTGGATAGCAACTAAAAATGGAGTTAACATTGTTATGATTAAAGACTAAAAGGTCATCAATGAAACGAAAACCATAAACAATTTCATTTTTAATTAAATCCCTCTCAAATGAGTGGAGAAATAAAT